>JAODUK010067164.1:0-16923 GCA_027564635.1 Typhlichthys eigenmanni
CTCTAGCTTAAAGACTCCAGACTTACTTGGACTCTAGCTCAAAGACTCCAGACTTACTTGGACTCTAGCTCAAAGACACAAGACTTACTTGGACTCTAGCTCAAAGACTCCAGACTTATTTGGACTCTAGCTCAAAGACACAAGACTTACTTGGACTCTAGCTCAAAGACTCCAGACTTACTTGGACTCTAGCTCAAAGACACAAGACTTACTTGGACTCTAGCTCAAAGACTCCAGACTTATTTGGACTCTAGCTCAAAGACACAAGACTTACTTGGACTCTAGCTCAAAGACTCCAGACTTACTTGGACTCTAGCTCAAAGACTCCAGATTTACTTGGACTCTAGCTCAAAGACACAAGACTTACTTGGACTCTAGCTCAAAGACTCCAGACTTGGCTTGGACTCTAGCTCAGACTCCAGACTTGATCTGGATTTGCAAAACATGACTTGTGAGCAGTGATTTAATTCAATAGCAATACTTTCAGCCATGTTGTAGCCTACGTATTTATGCGTCACCTGTTTCTGAAAGGACCAGCCACCACTGATTGATATACACAGTATATATAATTATAAATACATTTAATACAATAAACTGTAAATTACATAATTTATTTTTGTGTATTTTCATATATATATAGTACATTATTATATTTTATATTTTAGAAAGGATGTATAAACAAATACGGAAAAAAATTATGGCATTTACAGTTTATTGTATTAAATCTATTTATAATGAGCTAGAGAGAGAGAGAGAGAGAGAGAGAGAGAGAGAGAGAGAGAGAGAGTCACACACTGATGGGCCCCTGAGACTGGCCCTGGTAGACCCCTCCAATGCCAGCTGGCTGTTGCCGTGGGGATAGAGCCATCTCCAAAGCCAAATCAATCACACACACACACACACACACAGAGAATAAAATATCTCTCTTTCTCTCATGCAGGTGACTGCCTCACCCCCCACTGGGCCAATCAGACGAGTCGATGTGAGCGCGCTATCTGTCTGCCTGCCTCCCGCAGGTAGAAGATCGCCTGGCCCGACACACACACAAACATGCGTGCACGCACACACGCACACACACACGCACACACACACACACACACACACACACAGGGTAGGAGGCAATTGTAACAACAACAAATACGAGTTGTTTATATGACAGACAGGCACCTGTGTGTTTGTGTGTGTGTGCGTGTGGGTGTGTGTGTGTGGGTGTGTGTGTGTGTGTGTGTATTTGTGGGTGTGCATATGCATGTTTGCGTGTGTGTTTGTGCGTGCGTGTAGGTGTGTGTGTGTGTGTGCATGTATGTGCATAGGTGTGTGTGTGTGCATGTGCATGTGTGCCCATGTGCGCGTGTGCATGTGTGTGTGCGTGTGTGTGTATGTGTGCATGTGGGTGTGAGCAGTTTCACCATCACACCCATGCAAATGATGTAATCCCTCGATCATCAAGTGTAATGATTACAATCTAACACTTACAGTGACTTATTGTTATTATTAATGTCTGGTCTTGTCTGGGTGTTCTGATGAGAGTGCCCCCCCTTCCCTGCCCTCCCCTTATCCCCCCCCCCCTTCCTTCCCCAAGTATCAAGCTTCTCATTGGATGTCATGATTTCACGCTGCTAATTCGATGGCTAATCAGCTACTTAGACAGGAGGCAGGGAGCAACACCAGCTCACATGGTGGAGCATCCCTTACACACTATACGTCATGGCAACATGGCATCATGCTAGAGCATCACTCACACACTATACGTCATGGCAACATGGCATCATGGTACAGCATCACTCACACTCTATACGTCATGGCAACATGGCATCATGGTACAGCATCACTCACACACTATACGTCATGGCAACATGGCATCATGGTCGAACATCCCTCACACACTATACGTCATGGCAACATGGCATCATGGTCGAGCATCACTCACACACTATACGTCATGGCAACATGGCGTCATGGTTGAGCATCCCTCACACACTATACGTCATGGCAACATGGCATCATGGTCGAGCATCCCTCACACACTATACGTCATGGCAACATGGCATCATGGTCGAGCATCACTCACACACTATACATCATGGCAACATGGCATCATGGTCGAGCATCCCTCACACACTATACGTCATGGCAACATGGCATCATGGTACAGCATCCCTCACACACTATACGTCATGACAACATGGCATCATGGTTGAGCATCACTCACACACTATACATCATGGCAACATGGCATCATGGTCGAGCATCCCTCACACAATATACGTCATGGCAACATGGCATCATGGTCGAGCATCACTCACACACTATACGTCATGGCAACATGGCATCATGGTTGAGCATCACTCACACACTATACGTCATGGCAACATGGCATCATGGTTGAGCATCACTCACACACTATACGTCATCACAGTGTATGGCAGCAGGTCAATGCATCTGCAATGCCTGGTTTGCTGCTGTGCTTTATCTTCCAGAATGTCACATTGCACACGTTCAATTAACGTAAAATGACGCATTAGACAGGCAGACATACAGATGTACTGTAGATATACATACTTTCTGTATGGCACTGCTGTTAAAAGAGCATATATCTGTCTGTCTGTCTGTCTGGCTGGCTGGCTCTGTTAGGCAGACAGACAGACAGACAGACAGATATATGCTCTGTTAACAGCAGTGCCATACAGAGGGAAGATCTCAAGGTCAAGAAGCAGCACAGAGAGAATGTCTTTTGGCCATAAAATATTCATGAGAGGAGAGGAGAGGAGAGGAGAGGATAGGAGAGGAGAGGAGAGGAGAATAAGGGAGAGGAGAGAGAAAGGAGATAGGAGAGGAGAGTAGAGAGAGGAGTCTGTTTTCCTGTGAATCAAATGTAAACTTGGCTAATGAAATCATTTGTACTCAATACATTGAGCAAAGAAACAGGCAGGCAGACAGACAGGCAGACAGACAGACAGACAGACAGGCAGACAGGCAGACAGTGTCCAATACACTCCTCTTTGCAGCAGTGAGCAAAGTTGGTGGGTTGCCACCTGTCCCGTATAACACGGTATTGTCCCTTATTGAACAGGACAATGCCCCGTCCCTTACTGCGTCGATACAGGACGAATGTCCCGTAGTTTCCTGCACAACCTACTCTCATACACTACGTTTTTTACATGGGTGAATGATGTGAGAATTAATATAACTGGATGAGCTTCACAAGAACCTAACGGAGAAGTGATTCTATAAACATAATCATTGCTATGGTTACGGAAGACTCGCAGACTAGCCATGCACAGGCTTTTAGAAATGTCGTCAAGAAATAACGTTACCCCTCCTGTTACAATAAGGAGGCTGAACAAATAGCCTGCAGAGACACTGCACGTAAACTGATTGTCTGCCCACTGAACGCCTGTAAGCCTTCCTAAATCAAGCACTTAACGTCATTTTAGCATGTGAGGTCCGTGTTCGTTTGGACCTTTATCTTGGATGGGCTTGGGTTAACCCCTTACAATAATAATAGCCTAGGCCTGCTACTAAAAATATGCATATTAATAACATTTTAAGTTGTGTAGGTCTAATTAGTACACCTATGTAATAATGTATGTCAAGTGTGGATGAATTATCTTGCCAAAGGTGAAGTATAGCCTACAGATCTTTAACACATTTTAAAAAGCCAACCTTTTTTTGCATAAACCCTAGGCTGTATCTAAACTCACAAAGAAATGGGAGCAAAAACAAAAGTGAAGGTACATTTATATTTCTGTTCAGGGATAATTGATGCAATTGTTAACATTCATGTTGAGCAGAGGACTGAAATTGATGCGTAAAAAGCAAAAATGGTGCATATAGAAATTCACCAGAAAGCAGGAAATCGTGTATCTGAATCACAAAATCAGACCCCCCGTTTCATTTGTCCACTTGCAATGTGTCCATTGTATTTCCACATTCAAGGTGGCAACCCTAGTGCAGAGTATTGCTCAACAGCACTCTAGCAGTAGTGGAGCCTTCCAGTCTAAATATGTCTGAGTGGAGATCCTTTGTGTTCTCACTAGCTTCTTGCGAACTTCGAGCTCAAATCAAAACAGCTTCGCTCGTATCAACAAAGCCGTAGTACTTACGCTTTGCTTCACAATGTGTGAGGCGGCGCGGCGAAGGACCGCAGAGCAATACTATTTTGATTTGAACTCGAAGTCAGCAAGAATGACTGACCCTGCCTTTAAGCCCTTGTGTTTTCCCTAATATTTGTTGGTTCATTGTTTCTAATGTTAGGGGTACCCTGGTTTATATTCACAGTAAAGCCTTGAAACCTGCTTTGTTGTCGTGTGTTGAGACTCATCTTGTCAATATCAGATCTGATGTATTGTTTTAGTTTCAGAATACAGCTTTACGCCAAGATCTAGATTATATTTTCTTTTTTTATTTATCATTCTTTCCCTGCAGCAGTACATTAATAGCATTGTAATTATGCATTTCCAATACATTAGTAACAAATTATATTTCATTCACTGTGGAATTGCAAAATAAACTACATTTTTTCAGCTTTATTTATATTACATCCTAAATAAAAAATGAAAGCCGCGTTGTGTAAGATGTTAATTAAAACAGTGCTGATGGCAGAACTCAAAACGGAGCCGTTCTCAGGGCGATTGACATTTTACCATATTCGATATGACACCGATATGACTGATTAGTTCACCGGCGACCTCATCAATAACCCGCCTGCCAATCAAAAGTGACCTTTGCAAAGAGGTGAATGAATTAAGGCCGCAGCCAGACGCCAAGACCTCATCCATCATAGAGCTCTTGTGAGCTGTGATGCAGCTCACTGGCGCTCCCTTCAGGTCAAAGCCGTCCTACAGAGGCTTCAAGGAGGACGGAATGACTTGTATGAGCGGGTTGTGTCACATGTCATGTATGTGGATATGCTATGACACGTGTGTTAGCCCTCCTATTAGACAAGACGTTGTTGCTGACATGCTTATTGAGGATGGGAAAAACGAATGTAACCTGATCTGCTTCATGCAAAGGCTTGCTGACAGATGGGTAGACAGGCAGACAGGCAGACAGACAGACAGACAGACAGGTAGGCAGCAATAGGCATACAGACAGGTAGCCAGGCAGACTGGGTAACTGTTGGACAGATTGAAATAAAGAGAGACAGACAGACAGACACTCTGACTCACTGACAGACTGACTGACACAGACAGGTAGACAGACAGACAGGCAGTCACACAGACAGGTAGACAGACAGACAGGTGGTCAGACAGACAGGCAGCCATACCTCTAACTTCTTCCAGATATCAGGGTCTTTGTCTCGCTGCTTGATGTCTTCCAGCAGCTGTGTAACCAATGCCGTACTTCCCCCAGGATCCACCGGGGGCGCAGTGGGCTGTGCTCGTGCTTTTCCCGCTCTCATAGGGCAGTCGGCTGCTTTAAGCCCCGCCCCCACGCTGCTGTCTGTGGCCACTGAGCTCCGCCCATCGTCCTCAGACGGCAGGTCGCTCAGCGGGCCGGACTCCATGCTCTCGTCCAATGAGGGAGCGGCGTCGCTGGAGGAGGAGGGGCTAAAGCGACTGACCAGAAAGCTCCTCCTGTTCGACGTCTGATGAAAGAGAAACACCAGAAAGGATCAGAATGCTTTTCATGGTCGTTAACATTAACATTCAATAATTTGTTTATTGTGTAATAGTGTTTGTAAGCACCAAATGTAATTAGTTTGACTAGCCCTGTTGTTGTTTGGTGGGTGTCCTAGGTTTATGCTAGATATGGTATTTGGTTGTGCTTCACATCACATGGGTTGCATGTCATTGTGTACACAGACATGTAATTAATTTAAATGTGTCTGTTAGTATGTGCAGTATGAGGGGTGAATGTTTGTAGTGTGACATTTCTGTTGACTGCTGCAACCATTGAATAACTTAGGCCTGCATTTTGGCAATACCGTTTTAATCCGGAAAATAAATTGTACAATACTAACTATAGTATTTCTGACGCCAGAGTCGTGTATTGAGTGTCACTGCAGCATGTCACAAATAAACTACTACTACTAAACACTTAGCCTCTCAGTGGTGCTTTATTTATTTAGGCTGTGACGGCCCTGCCTTGTTTTAGCTTATTGGCTGGGTAGGGCCTAATTAGGCAAATTATGTGCACCTGGGCATGTCACACATATATATATATATATGTGTGTGTGCGTGTGTGTGTGTGTGTGTGCGTGCGTGCGTGCGTGCGTGCGTATATATATATATACACATGCACACACACACACACAGTATATATATAGATGTGTTGCTGCACACTGTCCATGTGACCCTCCTGGCACCACACATGCTGTTGTTGGTTTGTTGCTTACAGTAGTTTGGTTAGCATGCAACACGCACCACATATATTCAGTACTTACACCTACAGACATTTACATCTCATTCTATGTTATTCTGTTTGTTAGTTAAGAGTTTAGTTTGTTTGGTTTACGGCCCATGAGCCTGGCCGTAACAAGGCTCAGTTGCCGCTGTAGTGTGTATTGGCGCATGCAGCTTTGCTCTTTAGTGTTCCAGGAGGGAGCTCGTCACCTTGAGCCTCGAGACACCATCCTGATCTTGCATGCTTCAGTTTGACTTCGCCGTGAGAATGGACGGCTCCCTGTTTTGCGTCACATACGGACAGGCGTACTAGACCTCTGGCAGGGTTCTGTTCTGCTGTATTCTAGTCATCCTACTGACCTGCTACAGGAGAATAATGTGCATGAGCGGGCTGAATGAACCCGTACGTACCAGATGAGGAGGAGGAGGGGAATGGCCTTCGTTGTCCGTGCGCACTGCCTCCCAGTATGGGTTCAGATCGGTCAGGTCCCAGTCATCTATGTCCTGAGGACAGCCTTGTCTGGAGACAACCTGGGAGAGAAAGGGTTAACGATGACGTAGCAGTGAGGGAGACATCTGGAGACATCTGCAAGAGCTGTGTTCAGCACCCCCTCTAGTGGTAGGTCCACATTACTGTAACACACGCGGCTAATTTTGAAGGACACATTGAGTGCAAGATCAAAGCATTTACGTTTACATTTACGGCTTAACGGACACTTCCAAAGCGACTTACATGTAGTACAGCGACTCACATGTAGTACAGAGCATTGTGGGATATCCCCGCAAAGCAGTAAAGTGAGCAGCAAAGCTTCTATGATGAATGTGTTTGGAGAGAGACAGTGTTCTGAATGGGGGAGACCGGATGGAGATGTTTGACGCGTGTGTCTCCACTGACCAGCGGCAGGACCTGAGCAAGGCTCTCCAGCTTGAGTGCCAGCATCTCTGTCTGGTGGAGCTGAGCGGGAAGGGCGAGGAACTCCTCGGAACCGTACCACGGCCTCCTGTTTGGACTAATCTGCTGCTCTGAGCCCTAGAGAAGAGAGACAAGGAGAGAGAGGAGAGGTGAGGAGAGGTGGATAAGAGAGGAGATGGGGAGAGAGAGTAGAGGTGAGGAGAGGTGGATAAGAGAGGAGATGGGGAGAGAGAGGAGAGGTGAGGAGAGGTGGGGAAAGGTGGATAGAAAGGTGAAGAGAGAGGAGAGGTTATAAGAAAGGTGTTGTGAGTTAGAGAGGAGAGGTGGATATAAAGGAGATTAAAGGAGGAGAGAAGAGCAGAGGAGATGAGAGGTAAGGATAGATGAGGAAAGGAGAGGAGAGCCGAGTCTCCCTTTGTCACGGTGTCTGTCCGTGGGTCTGTCTTTTCAAATAAAGCCAGTCTAGAGACCCACCTGTCGTCTCACCTTGGCCTCATGCTCCCGGGCGTCGGCATGGGTTGGAGGGGTCGTGGTCTCGGAGAGGTGGAGCTGAGGTGCTGGCTCCTGAGGAGGCCGGTCGCCGTCTGCAGCTGCCCTGGCCACAGAGGAGTTCCTCTCCTGGGCACTCACCTTGGACTGCCCTGCCTCTCTGGAGCATTGGAGACACCTCTCCAGGTTTTGCTTGTTCATCGCCTGATCAGTTAAAGGAGATGTTTTTTTAAAATATTTGTAATAATGAAAAATATTTAGTATTTGATCAATTAAAAAAAATACATATTAAGAAAATAATATATAAAGTACATGTTTTAATACTACAAGAAAGCACTGTAGTTTCCCGTGGAGTTCCACACGGTTCAATTTTAGGCCCAATCTTATTTTTTAAATGCTGCCTTTTTGTGAGGCCCAGTGTGAGGCCACACACTGAAGGGTTTTACGTCAGTTTGCGCATATTACATTAATTCCCAAGTACCTACGATCAATCTGTGGTTACACATTTCTATTTTGGGGTAAATTTACTTTGTTTCATGCCCTGCATGGTAGATGTACAGTAGCTGTCTAGTCGCTGCCTACGTCAGCATCAAATGCCGTTGGTGACACGACCAGAAGTAGTCCATATATGCTTCCAATAAAATACACTACAGTGCTTCATCTTGTTATTATTCCAGTATCTTTGGTTATGCTACATAAACAGAGTGGTGAACAGTGGCACGGACCTGTAGACAATCCAAACACTGTGAAACACTCTCTGGATACACTGAGTCCAGCTCCAGCCAGAAGCTAGAGCGGTCCGGCGGCTCCAAGATTAGAGGGGAGCTCCGGCTCATCTCGGCCTGGAATTGGAGCCCTGCCGGTGGGCATGCAGACCCTGTCCCTGGGCCGTCCCCCATCTGGGGAAGACCAGGCTGGCTGGGCGGCAGACCATCACCGAGACCGCATGGCAAAGGGCGCCCCGACAACGTACTGTCGTCGCTATGGTTAGAGCTGCCGCACTGCATTATGGGTACCGACGCTGGCGAGTGGATGTGGCTTAGTGGCTCGAGTGGCATGGCCATTTCCTCCATTTCTCCCTGCGTTGGAGACCAGGAACATGGTGTTGATATGATACGAAGGTACATACACTTGCTTTGTAGAAAATAAGTATGGAATAAGATACATCAGGTCACTATGGCTACAAATACGAGTACGAATAGGACACATCAAACAGGTCACTATGGCTACACATAGCAAGTATGGAATAACAGAGTTCTAAAGCAACAGTCAAATCAGATTAGATCAAATCAGATTAGATCAAATCAGATTAGATCAAATCTAGTTAAATTGGATACCACATCAGACAAGACCAGATCAGACTGGTCCAGACCAATGGCAGGTGAATATACTGTATGTGGAGCATGCTCACGTTGTGCAGTTCAGCAGAGCGGTCCTGGTTGTCCTGCTGGGGGTCTCCGTCTTTCTGGGGGTCCCGGGGGGCGTCTGGTTCGCTGCAGGGGCTGCAGGCGGCGAGCTCGGTAGCGGTGATGCCACAGTCCAGGGAGAAGTAGTCCTGGCTGCAGCGGATGGTGAGCTGCCCGCTGACGTCCAGCTCCGTCAGCTCCCCCAGACGGCTCTGGTGGGGGGTACAGTTACTGTGTGTGTGTTGGTTGTTTGATTGTCTAGGTGTGCGTCTGTTCTCGTGTGTGTGTGTGTGTGTGTGTGTGTGAGTGCACCTGCTGGTCTTCGCTGGTGTGCTCTGCATGTGTGTGTGTGTAGTTCCCGTTGGAGTCCTGCAGGCCGTGCAGCAGACGTTCCTTCAGGACCAGGACTGAAACTCTGAGCTGATGCCACAGCAGCTGCACCGTCCTGCACAGACCCCCACAATACGTCAGAGCCCCCTAGAGACCCCAGAACATGTTAGAGCCCCCCAGAGCCCACCAAAGACTGTCACAACATGTCAGAGACTCCCCAAAGACCCACACAACATGTTAGAGACAACCAGAGAGATCCAGAGCTCCCGACAACACGTCAGAAGACGTTAGAGCCCCCCCAGAGCTCCCCACAACACGTCAAAACATGTTAGAGCCCCCCCGGAGACCCCCACACCATGTCAGAGCTCCCCAGAGACCCTCCACAACATGTTAGAGACCACCAGAGAGACCCAGAGCTCCCCACATGTCAGAGGCCCCATGAGACCGTCACAGCCCACCACAACATATTATAGCGCCCAATTTAGAGACACATTGCTGCAGCCTTGAGTTTAGACACCAGAGGGTGCTACATTAAGATGTTCAGCTCAGACAATAGCCTTGCAAAGGAGGACGTCAAGTGACTTATATATATGATTATGATATGATTACCCCCGCTCCCCTCCCTCCATCTCCATCTCCCTCTCTCTCTCTCTCTCTCTCTCTCTCTCTCTCTCTCTCTCTCTCTCTCTCTACTCAAATCACATAATTCCTTCCTATTGAACGTGGGTGCCTGAGGGTGCCGCAAGGTGCCTGATTAAACTGCAATGCTTTCACACTATGGAGTAGAAAAACAAAAGCTTTCATAAAGATTTTACTGTTGCACAGCAGGATGATGGCCTACTGGGGCCCTGTAATAAAAGGGACTAACAACATCCATGTTTTCAGGCTACTTCTGCACTAGCACGGATAAAAAAGAGAAAAGAGCTCTTTGTCTCTCTGTTTTCTGTATATTGTGTTCTAAATTAATGTGTTCTACTCATAGACTGTATATATAAATGGACAAACCCTCCGTGAGGTCACCCACTGATTTTCTCAAGAACAGCGCTTAGTGCTGGCTCTGGTCGTCGCCATCTTCGCAGTACATCTACCTATCCTATCCTCCGTCTGACGCACAGATCTCAACTCGGATCTCTGTCGGTCTTGCTGACATAAGTGCCTGGATGTCTACACATCACCTCAAACTCAACCTCGACAAAACTGAGCTACTCCACCTCCCGGCGAGGAACAGTCCTCAAGTGGACCTGTCTATCACCCTTGAGAGCACCACAGTGTCCTCTCCTACTGTGACTCCAAGAGTTTTGGAGTCATCCTGGACAACCAACTATCAGGCGCAGAAAACATGGCTGCAACAGCTCGTGCCTACAGATTCTCACTCTATAATATCAGAAGACTAAGACACAAGGGATGAGGCACAACTCCTGGCACAATTGATTTCCCACCCAGACTACTGCAACTCTCTGTTAACCGGACTACCAACAAGACCCTTACAGCGTGTTCAAAATGCTGCAGCCCACCTGGTATTCAACCAAACCAAGTTCTCCCATGTAACCCTTCTCTATCGAGAACTTCACTGGCTCCCCATTGCAGCCCGCATCTGGTCCAAGGCATCGGTACTGGCCTACAAGGCACGGCAGTAAAGACAATTGCCTCGAGCTACCTCCAAGCAATGGTCCGGTCCCAGGTCCTGACAAGAGGATGCTGCTCTTATGTATTAGTACTTAGTATTAGGCAGTTTATTATTCAGGCCATTAGGAACTTTGTTGGATGAGTTAATTATATATTGATATGGTAGTAGACATGATGATAAAAATACTAAATAATATAAAAGCATCTGCCAAATGTCGTGAATATAAATGCCCCTCTATGGCCCTACTCATTATAATGGGATACATGTATGGTTAATATATTTTTAACTTATGAGTTATTCAATTCACCCCCTGCATAGTTGTCATGAACAGGGAGACTAGCTAAAGAGACCAAAACTGTTTTTTGTGTATTTTAGCTGTAAAGTCACATTTTAACACTGGAGTCTATGGGGATTGACTCCCTTTTGCATCAAGCCTCAAGTGGCCAATCGATGAACTGCAGGGTTTTGCACTTTCGTGCTGTATTACTTTCTCAGCAGCGGAGGTTCCCGCTTGGCTCTGCTGTGCTCTATAGCGTAAACCTTACCTGATGTCCACGATGATGTTGACGGAGTAGGAGAGCAGCTTCAGAGAGAATTCGGTCTCCAGCAGAGCATGGATCTGTTCTACATGATCTGAGATGTCCTCACATATGTCCTGAGCACACACACACACACGCACACACACACACACACACACACGCACACACACAAACACACACACACACACATGCACAAATGAAAGAAAATGTATTAGAAAATGTACATATACCCATACAGTGCATACATACACAGTTGGACACACACACGCACGCGCACACACACATACACACACACACACGCACGAGCACACACACGTATTGCACAATGAGTGTTTTCATCTGTGTGACAGCTCTGAATAATTTTCTCATGAGCTCCGTGCTAACTGAGGGTGGGTTGATGTGCCTTGCGGTTGCCTAGAAACCAACCCAAACCACATCCCTGTAGCGTGCCAGGGGCATGTTGGCACCAGGGGGTCTGCCAGCTCCCTGAATAACCCGCCATGCCCCCCTCACCACCCAGGCATGTCAGAATGTAGGTCAAGCCTGGAGCTGTAGCCTGCCCAGTTTAGCATGGGCCATGCACCTCTGAGACCGTTGTTGGCCATGATAACCAGAGCCATGTAGAAGAGAGAGTCGCGTCAACTCAATGCACTCCAATGGACTATTTAATTTGTTTTGTTTTTTTCTCACAGCAATAGTGTATCGTGAAACCTCAGAAGCAGTTCCCGGACGTTAGACGCAAAACACAAAAAACACCCTATAAATGATATTGTAAATGTAAATTGATGCATTTATTTACTACTAATTACCAAAAATTGCCCACAAAGCACTTCCTGTAACTGTTTTGTGTCTCCTTAAACAATGTGACCGTTGAAAATGTTGAACGTTGAATGTTGAACTTCCGATGGCACGACTTTCTTTTCTCTGTGACTTTGGCCTGCACCCCCTATCCCATTTGATAATTCTATCATATTTTGGTCCAATAGACAAGATGTTCTTTTTTAACAGCAACATCCCGGTACTACAAAGTCTTATAGCGTCCAAAAGACGGTAGAACTGAGATCACATTGGTTGGAGAACATGGTCCGGGAGCCAGGCAGACTGGCTCCATTTTGACCCACATACAGGGATGGTAACTGGACACTGTGAACATGGCACTCCCGTCCACTTCTTACGAGTGACATCTCCCTGGCACCTATCAGAGTGAGGCTCTGAACAGGCCTGGGAAGCTCTCAGAAGGATTGTGGCGCTCTGGGACGGCATGTGAAGCTGTGTGGGGTTATGCAGAGGTTTGTGAAGCTCCCTGGGGGTATGTGGAGGTTTGTGGAGCTCTGGAGAGGCCTGTGGAGGTCTCTGAAGGTTTGTGGAGCTCCATTCAGGTCTGTGGAACTTTCTGAAGGTTTGTGGAGCTTTTTGGAGCTCCATGAGGCTCCACGCAGTTGTTTGTAGCCCTTTACAGTGTTGAGCACTGTAAAACAGTAAGAAGGTCTACAGAGCTGTAGAGAAACATGTACTGCCGAGGTCATGGGTTCAATGCCCACTGGCTGTTCTTAACGCCAGTAGAGCGGTACAGGTACTGCTGAGGTCATGGGTTCAATGCCCACTGGCTGGTCTTAACGCCATCTCTCCCATCTCTCCCAGGGGAGTCAGGCTGCATCACGGTCACACTTGTTTGTGTTCAAGTCTTTTAACAGCAGCTTTCATGTGCAGCCTGCAGCTACCACAGCAGAGAGAGATAGTGTGTGTGTGTGTGTGTGTGTGTGTGTGTGTATGCGCATGTGTGCGTGTGTGTGTGTGTGTGTGTGTGTGTGTGTGTGTGTGTGTGTGTGTAAGAGAGAGAGATGGTTCAAATTCAATAGTCACACACACACACAAACACATGAGCACATGTGCAGGAAATCACACACACACACACACACACACACACACACGCACGCGCACGCACACGCACACACACACACACACACACAGTGCTGTGATAGACACGAGCACCCAGAATCCCCAGTGTGATCATATGGGAGCACAGGGAAGGAACGACTGACAGGGCTTATGTGGATCGGTCTGTCAGGGTGTGTGTGTGTGTGTGTGTGTGGGTGTTTTTGTGTGTGTGCACGTGTGTGTGTGTGTGTGTGTGTGTGTGCGTGCGCATGTGTGTGTGTGTGCACGTGCGTGCGTGCACGTGTGTGTGTGTGTGTGCACGTGTGTGGGTGTTTGTGTGTGTATGTGTGGGTGTGTGTGCGCTTAATGAAGGGCTGTAACGAAGACCCCCGGGCGACTGGTTAGCATGTGAAAGTTGTGTGTGAATTATTAAAGAGTTAACAGGCGCACGTGACATTTTAACCCGCGTGTTAAAGATGAAGGAGAAACGCACTTTGATGATGAAATGGTCTGCGTGTGCTTGTGTGTGTGCGTTTGCGTGACGAATCCTGTGCACTTTAGCAACATGTAAAATGTGCTTAGCGATGCGGGGGCTTTCTCTCCCGTGCACACGCAGCCTGTCAATCACACACAGACACACACACTAATGGTCTGAGATCAGTGTAGCTCCGTCAGAACCGATACGAGGATCTGGGCGCCTAGGCAACGTCGAAGCCCTCAGCGCAGCCCTGTCTAAACAGCGTGTGACGTGATGGCTCCCTAATAACCTTCAGCTGCCCACAACATCAAAGGCTACCCTCCGCTCCTCTGGAGGATCCGGTGAAGGGGCATCAAAGGGGGTACGAGGGTGCACAAGCGCTCCTGACTGTAATCTGCAGCCTCGGCTGGCTGCAGTACCTCTGGGTTCTAATGATGTGGCCTGAGCTCAGACGCACCGGTGTTCAGGCTGCGCTGTTGATGTACTAACACAATAGAAAGGCTCCCCTTCACTGTATGTTCACTTATCAGTCGTCCAATCAGATATGAGCAGGCTGAAAGCGGGGGAGGTTGCTTGGTCATTCATAGACTGCACTATAGATTAAGTACTGGTTAGATAGACTGGGCTGTATAACTGGGAATAAGGAATGGTTAGATTGATTGGGCTATAGCTGGGATTATGGTCTGGCTGGACTGGACTATAACTGGGAATAAGGAATGGTTAGATAGACTGGACTTTGGCTTGCTTGTCCATTCTGTGTCTGCACAGCCCTGGCACTGTTAATGAGAACAAACCCAGCGCTGCACTACACAACAGTATCCTGGCCTTGGCATTGATGAGGTTCCAATGTGCGCGTCCAGAGTTTGAGTCTAACTTCTAGTAAAACTGATTGTGGTGGATGTAGCCATGTGACGACACAGTCACATACGTGCCGTGTCTACACACCAGTGGTGTCAGCTAACACGCGGTGGATTGTATTTGATTTGTCAGGTCCAAACTGTATGTGCATCAGTGATTTTTCTGACTGATCTGACAGTTATTGTCCCTTATTGGTCATTATAATATGAGCACAAATGTAATAGAGCAGAACCTACACTTAATACTAATGTACTGTAACAGCAACTGTGTCCAACCTCTTAATAATCACATGAAACCACAGTAAATTTAAGGTTTTGGGTCTAAACCCACACTTACACAATAATAGCCTGGTGCAACAAGACCAAAAATCACTTGTATATCACAAATTATTTTATATCACGAATATAACTTCTGGTCACCCTTTATTGGCGATTGTTCAGTCTTTGCATGGGCGTAGACCTCAGGATCATTTCAGAACAAACAAACTAACTAACTAACTAACTAACTAATAACCTCAGTGAAAATGGAGCTGAGAGCATTAGTGGGGCGGAGCCAGGCTAACAGACAATGGAATAGATTTGCTATTAGCCTGGCCTGCTGTATGTCAGCACAATGCAAAAGTACAGTACACTAACCATGTGTTTACTAGTTCACCAGTTAGTAGCTATGTGATTCAGCATGTCTGCATTTTCAATGATATTAAAGTAAAACAAGCATTAATGCAAACAACTATAACTGAGCCTACCTACTACAGGGCAGTATGCGTTCCTCTGGTAAGGTCCACAAGAGTCTCGGTGTGTCTTTCCTTGTGAGAGCTTTAACATGTAAACCTCATGTGCGTCTGTCTGACACACATACACACACACATACACACACACAAACACCCACCGCACAAGCGTCCATGTGGAAGCGATGACTGTCTGCTGGAGTGAGAATGTGTCACGTCACGTGTGTATGTGTGTGTGTGTGTGTGTGCTTGGGCTTGACACAAGTTGGGAGGGCTATTTTAGGACTGACCTCTCCCTCTGTCACACACACTTCAAGTCCAACAGCTGAGAGAGAGAGAGAGAGAGAGCGAGAGAGAGAGAGAGAGAGAGAAACAGAGAAAGAGAGAGAGAAACAGAGAGAGAGAGAGAGAGAGAGAGAGAGAGAGAGAGAGAGAGAGCGAGAGAGCTGGTCTCTCTGTTCTGTGGGCAGCTGTTTTTCTCTGTAATGTTTGGAATGACTGCATGCCTGGCATAATTAGCGCTGATACACACACACATATATACTGTATATACAGTAATATACTGTATTATAGGAATGGGACAATGTGTAAAATGTGTGATCACAATTACACATTTCTATTATCATGACACATATGTACTGTATCTTTTTTGTGTGGTTATTTTTGTTTTGAAACCAGTATTTCAATAAATCCGATGTATCTTTTCTACGTGTGGGACAAGATGTTCAAGCCAAGCCTTCAGCCATGGTGGTGATTGACTGGAAAGATGCAGGCTAATAAATCAATCAGTAAATCAATACAATTGGACTGTACAAGTTGAGCTACACAGATTATTTTCAAGTCACTGAAAATATTCATACTTATGTGAGGATATTCATGATTATCACGATAATGGACATTCACCAAGATACGATCATCGCGATTAACGATAATATCGTATATAGTCCCCTCCCTAACTGTATACTGTATAGTACATGTGCAGCTTGGTGGCGTCAGCGACAGTGATCTACACGGTGGGACAGATGTCTGCTCACGCTCCACTAGCTGTCTGTTCTGTGTGCTGAAAGATAATCTGGTGTTTCTACACTACTACTGCTCTGTCCACGGATACACGAGCCGCACCACACAAAACTATCCTAGCCGTCGCAATGCATTTCTAATTTGTGGAAATAGCAAACAATCTTTCTACAGCATCGCTTTTATGACCTTTAAACCTTAGAGGAGTATATCCTATATATTGTACTGTGTGTGTGTGTGTGTGTGTGTGTGTGTGTGTGTGTGTGTGTGTTTGTGTGTGTGAGTGTGTATACATAAAGTAGTTATACACACAA
>JAODUK010067175.1:0-12804 GCA_027564635.1 Typhlichthys eigenmanni
AAAGAACGATACACACAGAGAGAGAGAGAGAGAGAGAGAGAGAGAGAGAGAGAGAGAGAGAGAGAGAGAGAGAGAGATAGAGAGAGAGAGCGAGAGAGAGAGAGAGAGAGAGGTCTCGCTTATGTTGTGGCTTGTTATCTTGGCTAGCTGCCACTAGTTAACTATCCATCAGTGTACATTTTAACACCAAAAAAAACATATTTTGTTTGCTCACGTGAAAGCCAAAATATAATTGCCTGAAAGCCCTGGTCAAGCTAACGCTATGCTAATGCTATTTTGCATAATGTGCTTGCAATAGGACTGGTTGGAAATTAATGAACTATACCGGTAAAATGCCAGATGAAGCTAGTACTTTCCTAGCTATTACTAATCCATTATCATTTAAGATACATTATATTTCTATTCTAAATTAATCTACAAAATACATTTTTGGAGGCTGAATCCTCAAAACAATTATCAAGCTTACAACATTGGTACATTTAGACTTCACAGCTTTGTCAGTTCATAAACCATTTCTGTATAATTACTGTGATTGTGATAGTGAATATTAAGTATGGCTGTTAATGTGGAAATTGTTACTAATGCCTCAACTGTCATTGTGTACTGCTTGTGCAGTGTACAGTAGACTACATGTCATAATGTTATTCAATGGCTGTAAGACAAGGTCACAATTCAAAGATGTGTGATGATTGGCTTTCACACTGGGTTTCATGTTAGGCAGCTTGTCTGTAAACTGTGAAATACTTGCTGACATTGCAATTTGTACAAATTCCACTACTGTCAGTTATTCTCAAGGTAGGTAATATGTTCAAAAATATAGATAGGCCTACTGTAGAACTAATGCAGGTCACTAACAGACTGCTAAATAGACTGAAATAGTCTCTAAAATTCAAAATTCATTGTTCACCAAGGAGACATTTAGCATATGACTTAGCCTACAGTATACTGATGCTGTCACTCTGTCATTGCAATATTGTCACCACCACTGCCAGTGCACTGCCACACAGTAAAGGCTATAACGTACTGGCTATAGGGCAAGTGTGGTATAGGGCAGGCTACATGATTGATGGACCTACCTTGTGCTATGGCCATTGACTCAAAACGGTGCAGCTCCCGCAGTAGGCACGTACGCTCAGACGGGTGGAGGCTATAAATAAACTCCTTGGCTCCCTGCGCTGAGTTTAGGGGCTCCATTGGTTCCTTCAGAGGGTGCGTGCCCAGGTGGCGTCTCTGCGTGAACACCTCCGGCGGAGAGACGTACGCGTCTGTCCTGAATCGGTGCGCTGGAGTGCTGTGCAGGGCAGATCTGGCCAGCCCGGCGCACGCTCGGTGAGACAGAGCAGGCCGCAGGATTGTTTGCAGACAGGGCAGCATCTTTGGGACAAGGCAGAGAAGGCTCAAGGGACCTATATGACGAGTGTACAGAAGGATATATGGCATATCGGTGCCACCGCTCACATGCAATACATTTGACATACCAATAGCCTACAGTTCATATTTCCCAAATGTCTTGACGTAGACCGACCATATAGGCTAAAGCATATGTGTTTCACAATTTGATTAGTTTCACTATTTTGATGAATTAAAGTGAAGTGGGCTTGGAATGAGCTCTTAAAGCCTATATCCCTTGTAGCGGAATATAAGCAGTAGGCTATGGCTGTAGCCTATATATGTCTCAGCGCGATATGCTCTATGTCAGACATTTTATACCATTATAATACGGCTGGTGTAGCCAATTTTCCCAAACAGCTTGTTGAAATGTGCGCCAGTCAGATTAGGCTATAGCGAGCGGCCTCATACTAGCATACAGGGAATAACGGCAAACAGCAGTAATTACGTTTTCTATAGGATATCGCACGCAAAATAAGTGTAAGATCGTAGTCTGTCAGAGTGCCTAAGGTAAAAGAGGTTGTCGTACAAACATTTGTAACTTGGCATCGGACGCACCTCAGCTGATGCTGCGCTGTCCCGTCAAAATTCCCGTGTAGGTTTTAAGAGACATGCTGTCCCGACGCATAGCCTATATGTTGTTCTCTAACGATAGTAGGCCTACGATTGCCACACATCAACTAGCCTAAACGTACCCGACCTAAAAATGAAACAGCTGCATACAAAATTACATTGTCTCTCCTTTTACACCGCCTACCGTAAGCTGGAGATGGAGAGGGTCAGGAGGAGGATGGGTGGGCTTCAGTTTGCTCTTCCCCCTATACGCAACGAAGGCACGGCCCCTCAACTATGTTCCAATGAAAGCCGCGCAGTCATCGGTACGTAGCTATGACGAGGTGAAGCTACGTAAATAGGTTACTTAGTCATAATAAGTCATACCATAGTCTACAAACGCTGGGGAAAAAACACTGTTCGTGTGTCTGACTCCTGAATCTTCATGATAGCCTACATAATTAGCAGTCGAATATATTGTGTAGTTTATCCTATGTTGCGTCATATGCTGTAGGTTGTGTTTATATATCTAAATATAGGCATAATAGTCTACTAAACCAAAAAACGTGTCAACTGTAGCTTGAACTACTGGCCTAACGAATCGGCGGGCTGTCAGCTGGGTTCCCCCACCCTTTCCTTTGCTGATATGCCGTTGAGCCAGATCAGATCAGACACACAACAACACAACAAGCCCAAATATGACGACCCATCCGTTATTTTCTGTAGCCTCGTCTGTACTTTAAACCTGTTTTGGTCAGATTCCGGATTAGAATTAGGCTATGTCGACTTTTACTCTACTGAGGTTGTGATGGTGTAGGCTAGTATACTGTAATGTCTAAAGGTAAACATATAGGCACAGCCTTTCAAATACTTGTCTTCTGTCAAAAATGTTTTCGGTGATGAGTTGCTTAAGTGACCATCAATAAAATGTCTTTGAATATTATTCATTTAGTTGATTTGGGTCAAAGGCTTACCGGAAATAACAGAAAGAACGACCCAGGCCCAGCTCAGGCCTGGAACAAGGGACAATTTAAGTTGACACTAGTGACACCTAGTGGGCAACTTCTACATTTTAAAGAAATGTTTATAATGAAATAAGAGGTTAGACCGGGTTGTATGTATAACAAATGAAATAATTGACTCACGTCATTCAAATAATTAATTCTACAATTACATATTTAGGAAGATGGAGGTAAAAACCCTCCATAATATTTTGCAAAAATAATCACAATTGTGCATCAGTGAAGTCAGCCAGTAACCAGGTCTGTCAGTCAAAGCAAAATTTATTATTATATTGCTAAAGCAGTCATTACACATAAAATAACAACCCTTCACTTTCTGGAACAGATTGCAGTTGAACTGTACAGAGAAAGAGACGAGAGCTCAACTCTCCTCAAAAACTATGTTAAACAATCATAAATCAGGTTAAAACACAGTGTCAAAACCTAACAAACTATAAACGTATTCTTATAGAATATACTGTAATTTGGCATTTTAGAAATAATCTATATCTTATTTAAATATTTGTATTTGTGACATATGTAAATGGAATTTACAAGTTAATTATAACAGTTTTATGTGTATATACCGGATGACTACAAAATAAAAAACAAAAAATAAAAGGATGGGTTTCCAAGTCTTGTGCAGGAAATATCAATATTTCCATTCAAAGTCGTCACTTTCAGATTTACTGATCAGTTTACAGTGGTACTGACAATGCTTTTGCGAAATTATATGATCTGGAGCTGGATACTATATTCTACATGCACTGAACAATAAGAAAAATACCATGTATGTGGTGTGCAATTTCTTCAAAATTGTACATATGTATTATTCCATCTATATTTGGAATTATGTTTGTTTTCTAAATTTTCACAACAGACTGTAGCGTTTTACTCTCATTTGGTAAATATACCAGTAAATGGTATTGGTATAAATTGACCAGACAGACTTGCGGCAAACATCAAACTTGCTGTCCTTTATCGTTCAAACTCAAACTAAAATCATGTTTTTATCACATAGGTTGAAAAAAACTGAAATGTAAAAATCTGCATGTTTTCACCTTTCCCAATTGAACTTCATGGCACAGGTGTGTTTACTATGGAAACAAAATATTTTTTACTAATATTGACATTGGTAGACATTGGAAACTTAATATATTGGGCAACATTATGATGCCATACAAATAGTTTCTTCAGTAGATTAGAGAACATACAACTTAATTAATGTAACTGAAAATATATTGGAAACGTGATGGAAATTGATTTCTTCCCTTTGACTAATAAAGGCATTTTTCAAAATGTCAAGGCTACATCACCTTTGTCTTGTATTTCTGATCCGTGTGCCTTTCTGGTTTGTGGCAGGAAAACAGTATTTTACTGTTCAGCTCTAAAATGTATTTTGGGAATTTAAGATAATGTGGTCCTGATGTGTAATAATATGTAGCTATTTGTCACCACAAAAGAAATTAATAATAAAGATTAATATCACAGCAGTTAAGTTGTACAGACACTCAGTTGATACATAACCTATTGTAACTAATGTACAGCCGCAGCCAAAACATGCATGATATGGCAAACAAATATTTTACTCTGATATTTCTGTATAAAAATAAAGATAGGTAGGGAGAAAGGTAGGGAGAAAGATAGAGAAGAAAATAAATTAAAAGATGTGTGCACTCCTGGACTATCTAGTACTGTATAGCTGAGTAATATTTACACTTTAATATATATGATATAGATTAGCCTTGGTCTCACAGTGCTTCAACTTAAAATACAAATGCCATAACAAAAAGAATAAGGTTTAGCCAATAGTATTTAACCTTTGGAAGAAAGAATAGTTTCTTCAAAAAGATCTTTAGTTTAAAAGAAGATATTCGAAATGTTCATTGTAATATGTACTGTAACTCAAAAGAGTAACAAAAGAGCATAGTCAAGTACAGACGTTGATTTAAAACAGAATTTGGGGAAATGAAGCACAGTCCAAGCATAATAAGCACATGGATCTAACATGTTGAGCTATATGTTTATAATGTATTTTAGCACTAGCAGTGACTTATGGCACACAATCTGTACTTTCACAATTTACAATATTGTTTCCAATAGGACCGACCAATAGGAAGCTAATTTGGTTAATTAATGCTATTTCAAAAGCCACAGGATTGATGTTTTAATGTGCCTTAGCATGTAGTAAAACAAAAGTGCAAATGTCATTGTACGAAGGGTTTACTTCACAACAACATAATAATTGCATGAAATCAGTGAACATATTGTATTTGAGAGGTTAAGATGAAGGCGCCATGGGGGAGACAATAACTGGTGTAATGTTCAAGAACAGCAGTCGACCAGATGTGAGCAGCAGAAACACAAGGGAGAAATTGACAACTAAGAACTGTGTAAATCACAAAGAACTAAAACTTAAGGGAAAGGGCGTCTTTTGACTTGAAGGCTGCATAAGCCAATGATGTGTCACTGTTCTGTACATGGCGCGGGAGACAGGTTGACCATTTCTGAGCCCCTTTTCTACGATTGACGCCACTGGTCCACAGCCCAACTTCACTTTTACATTATCATATGCATCATTTTTATGTAATGTTGGTATGCTAGTACTGGAAAAGAGCCTGTGTGCCCATTTGGCATTCCTCTGAGTAAGCAATAGACATTATTGTGATGGAATATGGAGAAAATATCCACAAACGTCTCAGTAAACCATATGTTTCCATTGGTTTAAGGCTCTTATATTGGTCATGAGTAGTTTGAAAGGCCTTTCTGTTCAGCGGACAGTCACATACTTCGACCGAGAGTGTCAAACGAACAACACTGGATTTGTTTTGGGCTTTCCGTCTTGGAACAGAAGTGAGATTAAAGCAGATTAGTAAATACAGGTGTGCAGGGCTCTACTCTAAAGCCAGGATGATTGTCCCCAAGAAACTCAATACAATTGTATACATTGTTTATTAATAAACAAACAAAAAGTCCTCCGTTAGAACTCTGGCTGGGACTCCTAAAAATAGTTTTTCGGTCAGCCAAATTTATGAGAAACTCATGAAATGAATGATGAATACATGGTGCTGTACACAATGACAAATTGAAACTCAGAACCAAATTTGCTCAGAAAGAATGACTAGGGTGCAGCCTCTCCATATATTAGGTACAGGAAGCCTTTGTGACTTCCCGTAGCTTGTCGGAGGGCCCTCCCATGACCGCTGAGGTGGTGTCGTCGTCGTCAGGCGATACGCGGTGCTGAGCGGTCGTTGGTGAGGGTCCTCTTCAGTTTGACACCCACACGGATGGCCACCAGCATGTTGTCCCCCTCTCCTTCACGCCCACTGCAGCCCTGCTGGGGTCCCTGCTGGGCCCAGGTGGTCACGGGGGGGTTGGTGGAGGCCTGACCGCTCCAGGAGGCCAGGGGCAGCACCCCTTCGACGGCCTCCCCTCCCAGGAGTGTGGGGGATTCGGGGCTCTCCTCTCCCCCGCCGGGGAGGTCGGGGACGGTGGGGATCTTGACGGGAATGACGGGCGTGCGGATGGGGATGGGCCCGGCGCCGGGGACCAAGCACGAGCGGCGGGCTGCAGGCTTGGTGGAGGGTGTCCGGCGGATGGTGGCCACCCCCGGGGTGACCATGACCGGGCCCTGGCCCGTGCAGTAGGAGCTGGACCCTGAATACAGCCCCTGGCCTGAGTAGGAGCAGCCTGCGTAGTGAAACCATGACAACACAGCAGGTGAGAGGACAAACTATTATTCTTAGCGCTGTCAATCGCTTGTAGTTCATCGCAATTAATCATATGGTTGCCTGTAGGTAATCGCGATTAATCTTAATTTTTATCCTTTATTTAAGATGTGCCTGCTATCTATCTTGATATGTGGAGTAAAGATGAAAAGGGTGCTTTCATTGTCACATAGGGAAATTTGCTCTCTGCATTTAACCCATCCCTCAAGGGAGCAGTGGGCAGCCACTGTGCAGCACCCGGGGACCGACTCCAGATTGGAGCCAGTGTCACATGACACTGGCATGTTTTTTGGATAGTGGGGGAAACCGGAGCACCCGGAGGAAACCCACAGACACGGGGAGAACATGCAAACTCCACACAGAAAGGCCGGGACGACCAGGGTTCAAACCCGGGACCTTCTTGCTGTGAGGCTACAGTGCTATCCACTGGGCCACCGTGTTGCCAAAGTAACATTATCTACGCATGTAGTTTAACAAGCATTGGTTTGTACTGAACCTCAAGAGTGCATGTCTTCCGTGTACTGAACACTCCCCTCTACCCCTTCCAACAGCGTTGTGGGCCGGGGCTGAGTTCCAGAGGGGTTGTGGTGCATTTGCTATAACAAGGGCAGTCACCTGTTGGAGTGGGCGGATAAGCCCCGGTGTGGACGGGTGTCGGGGGGTATGCCCCTGCTGCGTGCCCCGGGTAGGGGCCCTGGGTGCTGGGCAGGCCGGCAGTGGAGGCTGGGCGCTTGGCCTGGAACATGCGTCTGTATGACTGGCTGATGTCGCTGTTCCTGGGGATGGTGGAGGACTTGTCAAAGTCCTGCTGCTGCTGCTGCTGCTGCTGCTCAGACTCCTGGTCCCCAGCCATGGAGAAATAGTCATAGTCTGACACTGGGGGGTGGGAGAGAGAGGAAGGGAGACAGAGAGAGAGAGAGAGAGAGAGAGAGAAAAAGAAAGCGGGAGAGAGAAATAGGTTGTGAGGAGGCTATCATGTGTGTGTGTATAAGTGCGTGTGTGTGTGAGGCTGGAGGGGCTACCTTGTGAAGGTATGGTGTCTTCGGAGCAGCAAGGTGTGTTGGTCTGGGTGCTGTAGCCACTGGAGCACTGCATGGAGTCTCTGCTGGACCTCTGGTTCTCCAGCTGCAGGCCTCTGGACAAGGCCAGGGCCAGCTCCTCCCGGGCCTCCACCTCCCCAGGCTGGGGTGAGGGAGAGAGGGAGAGAGGGAGAGAGTCACTCGTTAGTGTCTGGGCAGTGTGTGGATGTACGTCGCCTAGCCAACACTGCTCAAGCTGGGCGTCCTACATGGAAGTGCGTCAGAAGCATCCCCCCTGTCTCGGCATGAAAGCAGGTACGACAGAGCCGCTACACAATGAAACGGGTCCAATACAGAATGCATGAAAAACTCATCAATAAATGCTAACTGCTGAATGCATCAACAATGGTCAAGAGAGAAAGGGAGAATTTGGGTGTGCAGAACACAGTGAAAACAAACTGTTTTGAACCTGCCTTAAACTGCATCTTTTCTAATGGCCACTAGGGGGCGGACTCTGAAAACAGATAAAGGTGGACTTTGACTACCCACCCAAATATATTTGATTTAAAACCATTTCAAAGCCTATTCCCCACTTTTGTAAAATGTCATTAAAAAGCAGAATTCAACAATGTTATATCTTAACAGGGATATCCTGGAGCAAGTATACCCATTCTCCTTCTCTGCCAGCTACAGAGCTGCTACATCCGTGTCTTTTCTACAACCTGAGGGTCAAACTCACCATGGCGGGGGCAGCCACAGCCCTGCCCCTCTCCTCCTCTGGGGCGGTAGGAGCAGGTGTGTTGGCTGTGTGGACAGCAGATGGTGCTGCAGGTGTCTTAAAGGCCAGGGCTGAAGGAGGGCTGCCCTCACTGACGACACAGCCATTACTGTCCAATAGGGCAGAGTTGTTCTTCTCTTTCTTCCTCCTCAGAGTGTTGACCATAGGCTGGTCATATGGCCCTGGCTTAGCCCAGTCCTGAGAGACACAAAATGTAAGTTATTTAAGGTGTATTTTTTGTGTTCTTTCTAGAAAATGAGCTTCAGAAAAGCAATTATAAACATTAGTAGACATGGCTGTTAACATTCAGTGTTTTTTAACAAACAAGTGTTTTGAGTTAATTGACTGGATGGGCGGAGCTATGCTACCCTGAGGTCAACAAACTACACATGCTCCTAAGAACCAATCACAAACAAGTGTCAGTTGTCCCACCCAGGTGCAACAAGATGACACTTTAGTCAGCGATATGTATACTCGCTAAGCCGGTCCTGAGAAGAGCTCTAACTAACTGAAAACATCCGTCTGTCCTTCACAGGCATTAAGGCCATGAAAGCCATACCGTGAACAAAAATAAAACCCCATAAAAAGCATTGTTAACATACAGTAGCTCTCTCATTCAGTATATCTATGCTTGTGTATGTGCCTCAATAATGTGCAGTGAAATGCCTAGCAAAAATGAATAGTGAAAAAGCAGGACCATGATGACAAAGAGGGACACGATGATGATGATGATGATGATGGTGGCAATGAACCAACCTTCCAGCTGGGGACGCGTGACGAAGGCACCATGCCCGGGCTCTGTGTGCAGTAGTGGGGGAGGTCTGGGAGCAGGGCGGAGGCTGGGCGCGACCATGAACGGGTGGGGCAGGAGGTGGAGGGAGAGGAGGGGGAGGAAGGGAAGAAGGGGAAGGCCGTCCCGGAGCCTAGGCTCAGGCTGCCCCCGTTGCTAAGCGGGTAAGACTCGCTCGGGGCGTAGTGGTCAAAGCCATTGGACAACTGGGTGTGGGTGATGCGGGTGAGGTCGGGCGGAGGAGGAATGCCATTGACAGGAAGGGATAAACACGGGAACAAAACAGAAAACAATAAACACACATGAAATAAATGATATGAACACAACAGCAACACAGGCAAAATGAACACTACGCGATGACAAATCAACTCAAACTGAACTTCAAACCATACGGGGCGCTTATTGACCATAAACAAAGCAAGACACGCATGAAATGAACATTCTGGCAAACAAAAGATTAACCTTTGGTGGAACAGTCATAGCAACACTAGCTGGGTGTACGACAGAGAGCATAAAATGACCTTTGGTCGACCTCTAGTTTTGCTCAGCTCGACCTGGCCTCGCCGAACGGGTAAACGCGAGTCCCAAGGGGTCACAGACCCTACCCTGTCTACGCGGTGCAATAACGCGACTCTAAAGACAGCCTTAGGGTTTAGGAAGCGCGGCGGCGGCGGCGGCTTGAGGTTGACGGACACGTCGACCCCCGGGGCGCGTCACCTTGTCGGAGGAGGAGGCGGTGGCGGTGGCGGGAGCGTCGCGCTCGCCTACGCTAGCCGGAGCGACCGAGGAGGGAGAGCTGCAGCCGCTGTGGGGAGTGTCAGACGCCTCGGAAGAGCTGGAGCTAGAACTGGCCTGCAGGGGGAGACAGGCAGCCCCAGAAGCAAGCAGGATATAGGGGGAACACAGCCAGAGAGAGACAGAGAGAGAGAGAGAGAGAGAGAGAGAGAGAGAGAGAGAGAGAGAGCAAATGCAGGTAGAGACAGAGAGAGGAAAAGGGGCAGGTGCACACACACACACACACACGCACACGCACACACACACGTACACACACACAGGGCAGGGGACCCAGTAGAGAGGGAATAAATAGCACAGATATGCATGTTGTTAGAAGGCATTTAGAGCACAGATAGTAAAGCAGTAGTAAAGCCAAGGCAGTGTAAAGGCTGAGGAAGTGCTCTGTGGGAGTGGTGTCGGCGTGCGTTGTTTTAGCTGTAGTGCAGCAGGGGGAATCACTGGCGCTCTGCTGAAAGGCTTGGAGTGGGAACGTGTCTTTGTTCTCGTCAACAGGGAGAAGGCCATGGAGCTCACCAGGTTTTTACATCACATCGAAATGCCGTATTAGATCCCTCTGATCATATTACCGGTCACATAACTATAGTAGTGACAACCATTGAGTATTTTGAGATTCAACTGAAGAGGTTTAATGGGTGCCAACAGTGCTAATGTTGACCACATTCTCTTGAGGACAATACCTTTAATTATAGGCTAGCATGCTTTCATGGAACTATCATTATTTCATGATTTCATGGAACTACGATTGAAAAAGACTGGAACAAAACACACACATCACTGTATATGTTGGTCGATACTACATTAGAAATGCAAATACCGTTTTTGCCGTGCGGATGAAAGCGACTTAGAAATAAGCCCTGGTAAGCCTCGGCTGGCAGTAAAACGAAAATGCGGCTGTTGTCGCTGGCCTTCTAACAAACCTCAACTACTAAGTACACTAAGACAGAGGTTTTCTAGAGGTTGGGGTATAGGCCTCTACTGTAAATGGGTCAGATAGCTGTTTTGCCAGACCGCCTCCAATCATCAGACATAAAAACTCAGAATCATATCAGATTTCTATGAATCCGTTCTGGAAATGGAACATTCTGGTTGTTGGCTTGCCTTCCCAATAACAACTGGTGCACAAGAGAGCCAAGATCACAGCTTGACTGTCATGTTCAGACCACAGACCACAGCCGAGAAACAGGATCTACTTCGCATTGATTAGCATGTGAAGATTCTGCAAAGTCAGCCCTTGTTGCCATTAAATTAAGAAATTAATTTATAGAGCAGCTGACAGTCATCAATTGCAACATTAATGTAATGTATTTAGGGAAATGTATACACAGAGCCTCTTTAAGCATTGGAAGATTCCAGTCTGACCAAACCACAGTCTCTCACAGTGGTCGACACTTTAATAGCAGGCTGAGGTTGACCTGTATTCCACTGGGCTAGAATAGAGACAGACTTAGACTAATTTCCTGTACTTTCAGGCTATAATCATAGCAGCAAAATGACTTCACCATGATCACATGCAGGCATTGTTGCCAAGGGGCTGCCTTTGAGTTAGAGCACATTGTAGTGTGGGGGAAAAGGACAGAGCCGTTGTCTGCATTGCTTATCTCTGTTTATTTGACCAGTCCAAGTGGTGAGGTTCCACAGCTAGCTGTATCTTTTCTGCTCGTGTATGTTCCTACAACCCGGAGTGGTGTGTTGGCTTGTACACGCATAGCGTGTGTGCACACTGATTAGCAGTATGAAGATGCTAAGTTCCCAATTTAACCTGTGTACATGTAGCAGTATAGTCTTGGCTAAGTTATGTGTCTGTGTTACGTATATTAAATGTGCATCATTAGTATATTTACAGGCGTTGGAGACTCAATAGAGTATAGGGGAATGGATCAGTTTAAACATCAGATTATAAACACCATTTCTCTGCAAAATGGAAATGTGGGAACATGTTGTCGCGTACATTTTCAAAGGTCCCCTATAGTACATTTCAATTTGTAGTTGTGTGGCCAGTTGTATTGTCTGAAGCGACCCGAGAGGGTCTCACATGTATTCTGCAAACAAAAACCACTGTGTAAAACCAGCCAGATTTTACAGATATTCTGATTTGTAACCAATATTACAAACACATCCACCCACTCCCATTCAAATTGAGATACAGCAAGTTAGGGCATGTACCAAGCTACAAAAAAGCTCTCCAAAAAGGAAAATGCAATTATATGCGGCCTTTCATTAAAATTACGAATGCCGGAAACTAATGAATTCCAACAACCCCCAGCGGACCACTAAAACCAAACACACACACACACACACTCGCACTCACACACAAACATAAACACAGACAGTCCAGTATGTGGCCTTACCTTGGCGTCGGCCGGCATGGGCGAGGGTGACTTGGAGGGCGCGTACTGGTCGTGCGAGGAGGAGATGAAGCCCGAGTCGTGTGAGGAGATGCTGGGCAGGCGGGCAGGGGTCTGCTGGGGCAGCGTGGAGCTGTGGTAGCGGTGCCGGTGGTGGTGGTGGTGGTGGTTGTGAAAGAGGTGGTGGGAGGAAGACGAAGAAGAGGAGGAGGAAGGAGAGTGAGAGTGAGAGCCGCTAGAGCCCCTGGAGTCGCTACTGTTAACGCTGTTCAGACTGCTGTGTGTGTGTGTGTGTGTGTGTGTCACGTTGACACAATCATGTGTAATGAAGGGAGGTGATGATGATGAAGATAGGAAGATGAAGCAAAGGGTGAAGGGGGGGGGGGGGGGGGGGGGGGGGGGGGGGG
>JAODUK010067186.1:0-16922 GCA_027564635.1 Typhlichthys eigenmanni
CCCCCCCCCCCCCCCCCCCCCCCCCCCTCCCTGTGCCTCAGTCACTACTGTGTGCTTGTAACACAACACGAGGCACTCTGTTCCCCCTATTCATCCTAGCATGCGAGGCGGTGCATTGCACAGGCGCTTTCTCTGACCCCCTCCCCTTTGCCCCAGCAACACTCTACAGCTCGTCTCAGAAGCCGACCGTGAAAACAAATGGAAATAAGGCGAATGCATGAACGGGGAGTTGCAGCGATGGTGGAAAAGGGAGATGGTGTTTGTTGAGACAGGGTGCTTCCTGGCTCTCTGCCAACTTCCAACAGCAGTTGCCAAGGAAACGGGGAGCGAAAGTACAACCTTGTCAGTAGAAGACCTTGTGTATTAGCACACTGCAATGTTCTGAAAATGTCTTGAGCCTACACTTCCAGTAGCAGCAATTTACTCTCCACTGCACAAGATTGTGCAAACTATCTCAACACCTAAAATGGTCTTTGCAGAGTGTGCGGTCAAAAGACTATTAGAGAGAATTTTTCAAGCAGATAAATTAGGGCAAATTATAGGCCTAATTTCCTCAGTGTGTTTTGCTGGACGTTATTGTGTCGGCTACAAGTGCTGGCTTTTGACATGTGTGTTGGATATTATTAAACATGCTACAGATGAAAACCACAATTCTATAAGACCATTATCCAGTATCATGCAGACATATGTTATGCTAAATAGTTTGAAGTTGCAAACATAAGTGATGTGCCGCCTTCTGCATGACAAGTATACTTTATATGCTTGCTGACACTTTAGCAATACATGTCATTAAATGATGCTGGTACATAAATATAGCCACGTTTTTCCCTCAGGCAAAGGTACAATCTATCACTCGAGTACATCCTGTTCCTGTAACGGTATGTAACAGTGATTCTTCTCATAGTAATGTTGACGTGTGCAGTTGTAATTCCTACCCCTTTAACTTGGTTCATCTTGGCTTCTGGTGTGTATTAGAATCCTATATGTGAAGTAAAATAATTGACTAAATATCAAATAAATACAGTATTGAGTGATATAATAATGCATTCTATGTACAGTTTGATAAGAATACAACTCATTTTGTAGCTTGTACTCTTGATATGTAGTTTGTCATAAGAGTGTATGCCTAATGTAAATAACTACATGTACAAGGTAGATAATACGACGGATTAAACAGCTGTTGCCTTCTGCCCGTACGGCTCCGTGGCGCGGCTTTGTAAGCAGTCAAATATGTTCGTATGGCTCAAGGACAGCAAAAGGTCAACCCTGCCAGCCACGCCTCGCCTGGCACTCGTATCCAAGCCTGGCTTTGTCTGTGCTTGTATCACTGGAGGAGAAAAGGGGTGTGCCAGCTATAGCGCTTTCCGTAGTGCTTTCCAGAACCATATCCTTCTGCGCTTGTGCCTTTGAGTGGTCTAACAGCTGCTACTGCAGGGTCTGCTTGCTGGGGGATGCAATTGAAACTGCTGATGTGTCCTGTTATTTTGGGCTGTGTGGTGCCCAGGGGGAGGAAGGGGGATGTGAGGAATTTGGAGCGGAGATGGGGTAAGAGTGGTGGGGGAGGGGTTGTACCCTGAGGGAATGTTAGCTGAGGGTTCCTCCCTGAATGCAACGTGACCCGTGGTGCTATGACTGTACTGCGGGGCTGTGGATTGGCCAGTGCTACTAGCCAGGGAGATGGGCATGGACATGCTTTGAGTGTCGTATGGCTGTATGTCAATCTGATTAGATGTTTACTTGTAATATCACACTCCTAGATAGTTCAGATGAGAATGTGGATCACAAAGTATACTGCCTTCACTCTAGTTTTTACAATTTCCCCCTTTTACTACTGGGCTCTCATTTCTTTTCCTCAGAATGTCATTATTATTATTAATGATTCACGAATACCAGTAGGGACAGGATATATTTTGTTTTGGCACTTGCTCTTTAATCTTGACAATTTGCAATGTTGGAAATATGATTTATGTACACTTGGACACTGTTGTGTGTGTGTGCGTGCGTGCGTGTGTGTGAAGTTATAATTCACTGTAGAAGAGTCCACAAGTACAGATTATACATTGATTGTGAAGATTGTGGCTGAAGTATACACAATGTATACTTTGTACTTTAAACTACCTTTATCCTGCATATTTGAAAACACATTGTGATTCCAAGTCACCTGTGACCTGGCCAAGACTGCATCACAGTTTGCATACAGACATAGGCATTTTTAATCATAATGGGAGTATTATAATATAATAATATATAAAGACTCTTATTCTTAAAATAGTGTGTGTTACATAGTGTGTAAGTTAATTACACTGCATTCACTCATAGTTACCTGTAGATACTTCATCAGAGAAGCTTGTCCTTGTACGATATGACACTACATGAATTGAGACATACTCCTCAATTGTTCCGTAAACCGGAAGTAACGTTCATGCTCTGTGCCATATTCCAATGCACACAGTGTTTCGCAATGTACACCTTTTGATAGTCAATTGCTTTGTCATCATTCGGGATCTTAAAGGAATTTAACAGCAACATGTTTGAAGGAGACTAGCTGCATTGAGTCACTGACCATCTTTGACGTCTGGATTTTGAAAATGTCAGTTTGTGGCAGAAAATGGGCATTGGGAAATGCTGACATCATCCTCACTATATCCTCAGTATATTCACTTGACACTTTCAGCAGCAATCAGGTCATATGCTGATTTGATATACATATGTTGTACCCTGATTTAGTGATTGTAAATGCCCTTAATCTTAGAGTTTATTATACGTTATTTGTACATTCATGTAAGTGTATAACAAAGCTTTTGAGTCATTTCACATTGCCTGTCAATGACAGTTGAATACAAGGTTATGATATTATTAGACAATATTGCTTCAGTTGCTCTGAACTCCTATTCAAATGACCTGCAGACAAAGGCCCTACCCAGCCTGCTTTGTTATTTTAGCTGTCCATGTGACCAGCGCTCTACACCTAAGGCCAGCCCCCTCCATTATCCAACACAGGGAGTCTGTCACCAGAAAAACAAAGGTCAGTGTACCATGTCGTCACATTTGTAACTCACAGGACCCATCTTAAAAGAGGATGGTGGGTGGGGGAGGAATCACAAACAAACACCCTTTTGTTTCTGCTAAAACAAGATGCCTTTGTTGTGCTCATGGCTGTGATGTCATAATCATGGTTCATCCTTTATATGGCCTCTGGGCTGTTCATAGCTGATGCTCACATAGTTTTGCACGCACGCATGCGCACACACACACGCGCACACACAGGGACATTTGTCTATTATCACATTCCTCTCATGCTTCCCAGGAGTAGAGGTGGAAACATACGCTTGCTAAAGCTTAGTGCTTGCTATAACTGCAAGTGGCACCATGTTATAGAGGCCAACAGACATAAAAGTATGGCCTTAACAGAATCATCATTATTTTATGTGAGAATATAAATACATGTATGTGTACCATATGACATACAAAGTTTAGTTTCACAGGAAAGGGGTAACCTGTGAACTCAACCTAGCGCAGCTTTGATGATGTAAATGATGCAATCCTCATGATGGATGCGTCAGACGTTGGCCTTGGGCTGCTCTGAATGTTCAACTCCCAGAGGGCCTTGCAGGCTGAACGGGCTAAAGCAGCCCCCATCAATACAGAACCAGGCAAGGAGCTGGATCACCACGATCAAGGCCATTCATCTTAGCCTCGTTGCAAACTGACAGGCCTGGATTTAAACAACGAACAGAAAAGCTCTGTAGCCATGGTTAGGATCGCGTCGGCCAGATGTTAATCTTCATCATCCTGTGATAACACGACGCGCTGTGTCTGTTGCGCAATGCCTTGACCTTTTGTGTTATCCACACACAAGCTTGCATTGAAGAAAACCCCCCCCCCCCCCCACTTTTACAGACTGAGGCCAGTCGTGTTTTATTTACACCGCAATCACTGTAATGTGTTTGGAATGGCATTCCTAGCCAGCAGTCGATGGCTGGCACCGTTGTTTGTAGCCGTTCATAGCAGGAGGTATGGACAGTATGAAAGAAACAGAGAAGGCAGGAGCACATGTTCTAAAACGTCAGTCTGCTGTCTGCTGTCACCCTAGGGTAGGGAGCAGCGCATGCTCGCGGATGACGGGTGACTGGCGTCATATGTGTGGCACTGGCAGCTGTGCTTGGCAGGTCCAACAATATGTCTTCACTACAATGAATATTTGGAAAAGGAGAGTCACATTTCCTAAAGGGTGCGGGGGGGGTTTTATGTTTCACAACCCGGACTATAATAAGCTCCTGTAAATATACCACTGCCAGGCCAGAATATAGCCTACGCCAGTGCTGTAATACTCAACCTTTTTTGACCTTTGCCCCCCTAGAATGATGTATAATGTAATGAATGTTCATTGTGTTACAGATAACAAAACAAACAAAAAATGTATTCAAAATTAAATAAATACATTTAAAACATTATTAGTGAGTCTAAATCCCAAATCTATAGTTGAGTCTAGGCAGCTAATTTGAACATATTTGAAAAAGATAATTCATACTAGTTCATGCAATACCTATCACACCTGATTATATTATAACAGCAGATCACAAAAGCTGTGTATTCCATAAGGCAATGGTGTTTTTCTCTACTATGACACTTATGTGAACAGGCTCAATACTGTACCAGCATTCCTATTATAACAGTTTCTGGTAAGAATGAGCTATTGTCCAGTTCTCCTGGCATCTAGACAGCATCGAAGCGGCACCAGAGAGGTAGCAGATAGCATCAAACACCAAAATGGCATGTGCAATTGTGTCTAAAATCCCAAGCCAAGGAAGCAGGGGCATGATAGTAATAAGTAGGCTGGCACTTTGTCACTCTGGCCCTTAGCCTGGGTCCCTGCTAGGTGCCAGTGAGCTTGTCAACTCAATTTGGACCTCCTTATATGTGACGGATCGGCATAACAACCAGAGCTTCCTGGAGAGGTCGTCAGGTGCTGTCACAGGATATAAGGCCGCTTGTATTATTAGTCAGGGGCACTCCTGGATGGACTGATGGAGGGACCTTGTGACAATGCAAAGCGCATATATATATATATATATATATATATATATATATATATATACACACACAGTATATGCAAATATATGTACTAATATTAATGGCAAACATGGAATAAATGTGTTAATCTACAACATGTTCCAGATTATAAGGAGGTGAATTTCTGCTGTTTTGGCATTTATAAGTATATAAACGGCACCTTACTAATGGGTGCATTGATACCGTCTTAATCATTTTCGACCAATGGGCCTAAACGAATTCTCTCCTCCGTCTTTAATATTGACTAGAAGTAATGGATTGTCTCATCTATCTGCTTCAGATGAAATGGAGTCAACAGACTCACGTCAGTTCATGATAACATTCTCGTGGCTAATGATGCGGCAAACCTGTTTATTTGTGTGCAGTTTCATTACCGGCTGAAGTGATAAGACGTTATAATCTGGTACAATGTGGCGGCTAAAGTGAAACTGGACAGGGGAAAGTAACGGCAGAAGTTTGAATCCCAGCTCCCCCGAGCAAGAAAACAGTGTATGTCAGTGCTGAAAGAAAACATGAGTACTGTGAGAACACGGGAGGTAGAGATGTGTGTGTGTGTGGGGGGGGGTCTATGATTCAGGCAGTACTTGAGGCATGTTGGTGCTGAACATCATTATTTAGAGCAGCACTTTGATGTTGAGGCTGGGTGGAGCCCATGGAGTAGGCAAGAAGCAGCTCCAATTAATAATGGCAACAATGCACACCAAGTTACCCCCGCAGAAATGGGGCTTTGAAGAGTCACCGAATGCCCCATTTAGAGGCGGTCGTCCATACGTAGTGGGAGATTTAAGAATAAATGGACCGTAGGACTGGAAAGTTTGTATTTAGTTATGTAGCTCATAAAGTATTTGTGTGCTTGTCTGAGTTATGTACTGTATGTGTGCTTGCGTGTGTTTGTGGCTGTAAGTGGAAAAAGTCTTGGCCTACTTTCAGGAGTCTTAGGGGGTGATGTGGGCCGGATAGGAGTGACAGATTGAAGTAGGCTGTTGGTACTTAGAGGCCAGGAGAAGACAGGAAAGCCTGAGGGATACTGGGTATAATAGGTAGAGGAGAGGCAGAGCTTCACTAGCACCGGCACAGTGAATCAAATTGTGTCCCACTATAAAGACTCAATATTTCCTGTTTTGAGTTTGAGGGGTGCTGTTACCAGATTATCGTTTAAACGCAGGTTTAACTCTTTACAAAAACAAGTTTATGTGCCACTTCATGTCTGCACTGGTGCATTGCACAAAATGTGTGCTGTGGAGAGCACTGAGTGATGCTCTGAGACAGAAGCGGCTCAAAGAGGCTGTCTGCACTGAGAAAGGTCTAATTTTAACTTGGAGACAGAGGAGGCTTATGAAAACGCTCTCTGCCTGACTATAGCTCAATTATTCATCACCACGAGAAGTCTCTCATCTAAAAATGCCTGACACTTTATTCATTCCCCTTTCCCCACCTCATGCTGTTGCATTCAAACACACCACACACCGGTAAATACTACCCACACTTTTCTGCTCTGAACAATACAGTGTCCTCAAGATATACACGCATGGAGGAGTAAATGTGTGATCACGTTTTTTTCTAGGGTTAGCATTAGTGATTTGTTTCTAGATGATTGGTGGTGTGTTGCAAAGCCTTTAGACTATATTTGACCATTAAATGAATCTAAGTTTGAGTAAGCCTATCTGCCGCTTATCACATTCACACAATCAGCCCCAGCTCTAGTCTTATAACATGAAGGTTAAAAGTCAAAGCTATTTTTATTTTGTTGTCCTCTACAGACTCTGTTAAGCCAGTAACGTGACGGCTGACACATGGTCAGCACTTAGTGATCTTTCCGAGCCAGTGCCGGCAACAGTTGGCATGTAATCCCTTTGATGTGCACATGCATACATACATCAACCAGCCTGAACCAGTTGACCATTGCTAATAAGTGTATGGCTCTGAAAGTCCATAGTTGGCCCAAGGTACGCGGTAAAATGGAATCTGGAAGGGGATTTGAGCCTGCTGTGATGATGACACCATTTTAAGATCCGTGGATATAAGCTGACAAATTGGTGCTGAGGGCGTTTACAATACAGAAATGCATTGCTGAAGATTATGGTGTGTGTGTGTGTGTGTGTAGTTTCCACATGTCCTGCTCACCCTGAACACATTTCTTTATTTCCAACATTAAAACCTTGTGCGTGTGCACGAACCAGTGCCACATACAATGCTACTAAACACTTTCATAAGTGGGCAGACTGCTAGCCCGCAATCAGAGGAACAGCTTGCCTGGTTTTAGCGCAGGCCAGGTCTATCTCTGACAGACAGCAGGTGTGGTAGATCATGTCAAGAAGATGGGCACTAGCTAAGCACAGTCTGCTGCAGTGGCACATGATACAGCTACAGATGCAAGCCGTAGCGTTTTACTGTTCGGAACGAGGCAGAGATAAACACCATGTGCTATGTGAGCTGTCCCGGAACATTGGCTTTGTTGGTGGAAGTGACTTCAGAAGGTGTGACTTCAGCTCATTCCTCCCCAGAGATAAGTCTGGTTTAGCTGACAGTCTGAATGCAATACGCCTTCAATATAGTGTTGTTGGAACCAAATGCGATTTAGTTTGTAGAGTGTAACAGTGACCACCCACTGACCACCCACCCACCGGAAGTCAATAGAGAAAATGAATGGGAAATGTACTTCCAGCACCACACAGTTACGTGCTATATACGTTTTTGTAATATCAACAATGCTAGTGAAGTGTATTTTACTAAATGTCAAATGTTTTACAACACTTGTCGTGTCATGGCGTCTGTCCCATATGTATATGCGGTGAGGTTTTTTGGGACTTTGTGAAAGTGACAAGGCACACACAGACCACTCAAGAGTGTCCCATTGGCAGGAAACTCTAGTCACCCTGCTCTTCTCATTCAAGAGTCCTCTATCTGTGAACTTTGTGGGTTCCAAGAGACTGTGGAAACATCCTCCCAACCCTCTTCCAAGTCACTTCCCGCTATCTATATGTTTTTCTGAGCAGACAGTTGTCCCACATGCTATGTCATCCAGCCTTGAAGAAGGAAGTGCATTTGAAGTCTTTTATATAATAGCTTTGATGTTTCCCTCCTATTTGGAGCAGTACAAGTTCACTTTTATTCATGCAGTAGTTTGTCTTCCCTGTGTCGAATTGTATGTAACTGTGTGGCAAAAAGGGCTCACAGAGCAATGCATCATCACTTCAGAAGCTGAACGCAGTGCCAAGCAAGCTAACTATTGGGCTGGAGGCTACATAGGCAAGAAACTTCTTTTTCGCTGGGTGAAATAAGCAAACCCCACAGATGCAGCATTAATTATTCACCCACCTTGCACCAACTCTGACATTCTGATTATGACTGGAGGTGTGTACAGGGTATCACTGAGGTTGCAGAGTAGGCATGACAGGGGTTTGAGCTCTAATATGTTTACTGCCAAGAAAAATGTGCCGCCATGATTTGTAAGCCACCTGCAGGGCATCAAAATGAATGGTAATAATTAATTTGTAGGGAATGCAGGCAGATTGGCCATGGTAAGTAGAAAGTAGTAAAAAGGTATCTTCATAATTTTCTGCATGACATTAATGGTCATTAACTGTGATTATTGTTTTTATCTGAAAATAGCTTTAAACTAATCACAATGTCATTTATCAAAGCTAAAAGTACAATATTGTAGTTTTGCATTGCTGTGGATCTAAAAGTAAACCGGTTCCATACTCTCTTACACACATAAACACGCTCGCACACACACGCATGCATACCTATATACAGTAACATGCACAACCACACAAATTGACATACACGGTGAGAGCAGCTACCTGAAGGTAGGGTGTTGCCATTTCTAGCTCACCGAAAGGTGAACAGGTTTGTTGGCATACCACTCACTCCTTGCACCCTCGTGCTGGGTTTGGAAAGTTCCCAGCGAGTGTGAACGCACTACGTGGAATCACGCGGGTTCGTCGTGAGAAAACGCCAGAGGATGGAAGCGATGCTACATGCTGCAGTCATTTTGTGCAACACTGTAATAGGATACGCTGCAGCGGTTGCTGTGACACGGTTAGAGGGCGGACTTATTGACAGCAGCACATGGTGCACTGTGGCAGAGGTGAATTATGAAGGCTTTGTGAAACCCTCGATGACAACAACGTCGACCTCTGGCATCTGATGGTCTTATCTGGCCCTGCAGGCCTGAACTGCTGCCACAGTGGCACAGCTCCAAGACCGCACCATACATATCCACTTCCTGGTGGTTAAGTGCCCCTACCAAACGTACTGTCCCGTGGCAGTTAAACTGCCGTGGTGGATGGCCTTGGCACGCCCGTACAGCATGGAGTACATATAGTGAAAACTGGCATGTTGACTCTTTGGCGTCACACTGTTCACTCTGGGCCCAGGAGGAGTGTCACGGTGCATTCTTCTCACTTACTAGAGCATGTCCCTGTTACGCAGCTCTGGGTGGCTGTGGTCGGGCGGCATTCCCCTCCTGTCATCGGTCCGTGGCTCTGCTAGTCGCCTGCGCTAGTTATACAAGTCACCTTGGGACAAACCAAGTTGCTATATAGCTTTTTATATCTCTTGAGTTCTCCAGGCGAACGCCTTTTATCATAGAAATTCTTTATTACAGAAGCGAGTTACCTCAGCAGCTAAAATTGTAATGGGCACTCCGTGAACAAGCTGTACACAAGCTATACATATCTATTCTCCTTCCATGCCTTTGATTACTGACATGTTTCTGAAAAGCCAATGCTTTCGATCTGTGACTGTCTGGAACATGAAGGGGTTGAAGCAGACAAAGAGGAAGTCTTCATTTAATAGTTTATTTGACGAGGTTGATTACCCAACTGTGGCTCATTGTACCAACCCCACCCCCTCTCTCGTCTGCCATTGGACAGAACCCGTTTGTCGTTACTACAACACTTGCCTTGCTGCGGTTTCCTAAACAACTTCCCCCCCCCCCCCCTTTCCCCTTCCCCCATCCCACCAACAGTTTCTGAATATTGCAGAGAAGGCATCACATGCTTCAACATTGCACATGGTTTCGGTTATGACCGGGCTTAACCCTGGGAGCAAGGACATGCATTAGAATCCTACAGGCCAAAGGTTAATGTTGAGGGTGATGGACACATTTTATACAATAGACACTAAGTCGGTTGTATGTCCGCCATTGTTTAAAAATGTCAATTCCTTTTTTAGATTATGTGGATACAGTTTGGGGTTCGCACATTCTTGCAAATACTTGCAGTAGTTTGCAGCAATGATATTGTGATGGTTTACCTTCGTGCCAACAAGCCTTTGCTGAGGTTTGATTTAATACTTTCCATTTCTGTGTGAACACATACTGGTATAATAATACATCTACTGAAAAGCTATTAGTGTGTGTGTGTGTGTACTGTTTGTATATATGTATAAGATATGAATTCGAAGCATGAAACCAATTAAGGAATCACTCAATAGTCGCCCGGTAGACAGAGAGCTTCCTATTTTGAGTTTATAATGAGCATCCTGTTTTGCTGGTCTTGGAAGACATTCACCCAGCGTGCTGCTGAAATGCACCGACTAGGATAGTGATGCGTGTACAAAAAAAAAATCAAATTGCAGTCGGGGCTTGAAATGTTAAGCCTGCTGGAGTTCAAATATTGAGCCTGGTGGAGGCAGTTGAATACATGATGGGGTGGCTGCATAAATCTTGCACAGACATAATGCATTATGCACAGTTCAGATAAGACAGACATCATTTGCCTGCCTCCATTTGGCGGCGGAGCACTCACAGCAATTTGACTGGATTGTTTCCCTTCAGAGTGGATCCATTAGTTATCAGTCCAGCTTGGAGAGAGGCGGGGGGCAATAAAACAGGCTGGCAACATTTACATGCCGTTTCCCATTTGACCTCAACCAATGTCCATTTTGTCAAATAGACCTAAGTTTGCCACTCAGATGGTATTCATATTCAACATGCGTGTGCTGCTTCACATGAGCAATGTGTACATTTATTCAGCATGCCTTTAAAGGGAACACACCCCGGTTTAAAGCCACATCCGAGACTATGGGCAAAGTATTTACAATAGCGTGATGTGTCACCTTGGAGATGACAGTTGACAGCCGTTCCGTGCACAAGCTGGGCCTAATTGGCAGGGAAATGAGCCTGACCTTGATGGCGGTGGCGCGGCCGGCTAGCGTCTTTGCCTGCCACTTGAAATGACATTGTTATAATTTCGTTGGCAGCGTGCAAACTCCTTGAGCATTAATTATATGGTGGAATGTGCTTGGCGCAACAGACACACACAATGAATACTTATGTAAGCCGTTGCTCCAGTCTCCATGGCAACCTGCAGCATTTTAGCACATGCCTCCGTCGTCTAACTCCCCTCAAGAGGGCTGTTTCCATGGGAACCGGCGAATCGGCACAGCTGCCTTTGACGATGGGTCTCGTGAAATGACACCCGCTGATAATGCCTGCTCCTCCGTGGCTCGGAGGGGGAGGGTAGGGGTGCAGATTGAGAGTGAGGCGGGGGGGGACAATTATTCTACGCAGCAACTGAGTCACGTAACCACTGCACAAGCCCGCCTGCGTTCCAGCTGGAGTTGACTGCATGGCGCTAAAGTATACAGCAACAGGAACACCGTGAACCAGATAAGGCACATCAGATAGCGCGCTCACATCGGGGCCGGCCACATTCAGACACCTCATGTTGATTCATGTGTCATTCTGCCTCGGCTGTGTGCGTCAAGAAAGGTCAACACACCAGTGTCTGCTTGCCCCTTTTATTTTTATTTTTTTAATGTGCACAGACGCATAACGCTGTTACTGCGAAAGTGTCAGATGAGGCCACACACACACACACACACACACACACACACACACACACACACACTCCAGTCACTACCACCACTTCAAACATGGTTTGGAATGTTTTGTAGTTGCTGGCTCTGTCAGAATGTAACTGCAGACCCTTTGACCAGCAACGGAAGGTGTTTTCCTCATATAACACGCTCACACGCTATGGCTGGGCGATATGGACCAAAAATAATATCCCGATATATTTAGGTTGAAGTGGGCTAAATCCTTCAGGCATAGAGAAAAAACTGGAAACCCAACGGAAATGTGACATTTTAAATTTTTAGCGACATTAATTGATGTGAGCTTTCTCTGGTGGTCACTCGTTTTTGACTCAGCTCCTCAGGCCAAGTGCAGGCATGGAGGGAGAGACGAACAAATCAAAAAAGTAATGAATAAATGCATAATATAACTATATCGATATAAACCATATTGTCTAATCTTATATCTTTTGAAAAAATTCCGATATACCGGTATATCGCCCAGCCCTAACGCATGCACGCACGTGTACATGCTCACACGCACACACACGTGTTTCAGACTACGCATCAGGATGGAACAGTTTGTGGTTGTAGTCAACATCTTTTTTTAAAAAAATTTTTTGGTTGTGCAACATCCCTTAATAACCAGATACTGCTGTTGGCAATCTTAACTGAATTTGGCTCCCGATCCACACCGCGTGATTCTGTAATGCCTTTTACACACCTAAGTAAAACTGCTTCAGTGTTGTGTTATGGCACGGTTTAGGGAAGGTGAGTCTGGGTGCTAGCAGGGAGATGAAGCTTTAACCTGACTGTTTGTCTATTGCCTGGGGGCTAATGCAGGCTGCACGCTGCTTGCTAGATGGAGGAAAATAGCTCTGGCACCAGCAAGCACATCAAAGAGATCAGACACGTAATCCCCCCCGTGAGTCAGAAGCCAACCAGCTGGGGGAAGATTGGGGTGGACAGGGGAAGGCCAGAACAGCTTGCCGCTTCTCGTTTCATCACTCACCCTTATTCATTACGCTCAGACACATTTGATTTGTGAACACGCAGTGTGTATGTGTTTTAAGTGTAATTTTATTATTGTGTGTGTGTGTGTGTGTGTGTGTAGGTGTGGGCGTGCCTGTCGGCATCTGTGTTTCTGTCTGTATGTGTACAAACGCATTCAGCCCACCTTCAGTGTTTTATCCGGAGCTTCCTGTATTTTGTCTTTGATGAAGTAAAAGAGATTTTTCGCTTTGACTAAACTAGAAATCACCCATGAACACTGTAATTCCCCTGTGCAGGCAGAGCTGAAAGCCAGACATGTCATAACGTGTTATTTAGAGCTGAGGTATATTTAGTGATTGGCATATAGTTGTTTCAGATACAAATCCGAAAGACTGATGATTTCACAATTCTGTAAGAGAGACACGTCACACTCACAGGCCAAACAGTCAAACCACAGTGTCACAGAGGTAATCTGGTTGTTGTGATGTTTCACGATGAACTGCAAATGTAAAACCCCGTGACAGGAAAGAGAAAGAACACATGAACAAAAAGTGAGATATGCAGTATATGGGGGTGAACAACTACAAACAAACAAGAGACACTAAAAGCTGCTGTAGATGAGAGGTGAAATTTGCTTTACAATATTGTGACTCCAGACCCATACAATTACAATGTTGACCTTCAATAATGGTGTGTGTCTGCCTGCTGGAGGCAAGCACTAGCATTTCTGCACTCTATGCTGATATGGTATTGATGTTTAAGAGTTAAAGGCAGGGTTACTCACTCTCGAGAATGCTTTCTAACTTCGAGCTCAAATCAAAACAAACTTGCTCAGAAGCTCTGCTTCACACATTGAAATGCCTTGCGAAGCCTAGGGCATTGTTGTGAGTAGTGCTCGTCACTTTGTTTGTGTTCCTGTTTATGGAGCCACGACTGTGTAGAAGTGCCAGAATGCACAGAGAATGGTAAGCTAACAGCATGCGAGGAGATATTTGGTGAATTGACAAAGTGCTTACGATCACAGACAATAACTTTTGCATTAAACTGATGCGTTTTCCCACCTGTCAGCAACAGGGTGATGACCTTTCACTAATATTTAAGACAGCTAGCCACACAGATGCATTGTGTTAGTGTTGTCTGGCAGAATGATAGCCAGTTTGCGTAATGCAGGGTTTTGCTGCGGCTTTGTGCCAGAGGGGAAATTATCCTGCTCTCAGATACAGGGTTGTGAAAATATGGTGGAGTCACACAGATGGCCACAATGAGTCATGTCACGAGGCTTCCTCCTTTTCTGTGGGGTAATCATCATCAATTAGTTCTATTGTCACTTGGCTTTTCACACCAATGGAATTGATGCCGGTATGCTTGATTCAAGGGAATATAGGCCTCTTTCACTTTGAACAGTGACTCACCCACCAGGAAAGAGGAATCTTTTGTTGTTGTAGCTTTTCTCTTCACAGCGAGTTCAGATGTTTTATTTACGAAGCCGCAGGCATCTTCAGCTGAATCCTCCCACCGTGTGCTGTCATGAATACAGGCAGTCTTGCATCATAGTGTTTTTCGTCAGTTAACTCTAAAGGCACACCCAAAAGGCCTGAGAACTGTCATTGTGGGAAAGACTGCAAACTGGCTTTTACTTGTCCTGTATTCAGGGTTGAGATGAGGGTTTGTTGTCTTTACCATTGCTGTTTATCAGTGTCTGCAGTCAGAATCATGCACACAAGATATCCCAAGGCATGTTCTAGCTATGGCCTGGTTAAACATGGGAATGCTTTGGCAATGGCACATTATAGGCCTGTAACATGCTGTACTAAATGTGACCTTTAACCCAGTGTATACAGATGAGCCTCTACTCTGACAGTTGTATAATGAGTGGGACCAGATAAAGAGACCATTATCCAATGTGACTCCATATATTGGTATCTTGTAATACTAGTAAAAGTTAGTGCAAAATATGCAAATTTCAAGCCAAAATAAAAATCATAAAGGCAGTGAAACACTTTTGTGTAAGCTAATATAATTATAATTATTATTATAATTATAATAAAGGGTAAATACCACATTTGATCCACATTTGATCCACTTCCACTACATGCAGTGATAGTGCGTCAGTGTCAAGCAGTGTGATTTTCCCGGTACTGTTGTGGAAACCGTGAATGGCACTAATGTGTGTTGTGCTGATACTAAAAAACACTTACATCATCGTGTGGGTGTCCAACAGAGGAAGGAAAAGGCTCTGCTATGCTCACAATGGCCACAATGCATTCTGTTCACTTTTAAGAGTGACACCACCGCTGCTTTTTGTATACAAAGTAGGCCATATCTACAGATCATTTTCTTGTTTTGGTTGTTGGCTAGTCATCTTGCTTTTGGTGCAGGCGTCTGTTTTGCTACTGTGGCTAATCTTCGGAAGATACCGAAGTCTTCTAAATGTTTTGCAGGGGATGGGTGTGATGTTGATGTTGAATGAGTGTTCTGTTGATTCAGGGGAAAAATCCATTTTACACCATGCACAGCCCAGCCAAGACTCCAATTAGCGCTGTAAAGAAAGTTTTCCCATCAAGGCAAAATTGGAAATACATTCTGTGAATTCTGACGTTACCCTTGCCAGGGTCTGACATGAGGGAATCAATGACTTCACTAAATATCAAACTGTGCCATAAATTATAGTGTCTCACTGGCTACAACCTTGATCCGGCACAGGGAGGCAATTTCGCCGCCGATGGCGAGCTTTGGCTCTCCGGCTGCACTCCTGCGGATATTCAAATAATTGCCCTCCGCTCCGCTCCGCTCACGCGCGCGAGAGAGAGCGAACGATTTGAATAATGTATTGCGATGGGAGCGATGCCACGAATCCTCGGTGGTCGTAAATTCTGCTGCTACATCAGCTCGGGCTACGGGAAAGGGAGGCACACGGAGTTGTTTATAAAAATGCCCTTGGAGAAACGAGTCTAATCCCCAGCCAAACCGTAGGCCGCGGAGAGAGCATTAGATATGCCGCAAGCTGCAGAGTAATGAGAGTAGCGAGGGAGGTGGAGAGGCAGAGCCAAGGCTAGAGAGAATGAATGCATCCATTTATTGGCTGCGTGCTGCGATTGCCCAAACCATTTGAGACTAACTGGAGCCTGCCCCGGTGCTGGGGTCCATTTCGGCTGAGCAGCAGCAACGCCGATGCTCTCTCCACAGCCAGTATGAGTGGCACAGGCCAACCACTGCCACGCATCAAGCAAATCATGCTAACCTCTCATAAGAGCTGTGTCTGTAGTGGGCACTGAGGTAGTGTAGCATCTATCTCCGTGCCCAACCATGTTGTATATGTTACACTGCATGTTTACGCATTATTATTAGTATTATTAATGATTCATCTCAAGGGTTAACATGGAACACTTCAATATAGCCCTGCTGTGAGCATGATCTGTGTTGCTTTAAATCCTGATCCTGAGTATTGTATCACCATGCGCCGCTCTCCATAGCTAGCGAATGTATTGCGTGGTTGCTAGGTGACAGTTGGACTTTGCCTGCCAAGGTGACATGGAGTGCAGCTCACGCAAGACAGACCGCAGTGGCTCCGGAAAAAGAAAAAGCCTCTCAGTCTTACTTCCCCATACGCACGCACGCACACACACACACTCACACGCAGTGTGACACAAGCCTAGCAGAGACACGGTGATACACACCAGCCATATTCCTAGGTCCCCCCCCCCCCCCCATCCCCCCCCCAGACGTTAGCAGCAGAGGCCAGTTTCAACAGGGGCAGGCTACAGTACTCTATCTACAGCCCAGGTGAGCCGTAGGGCTGGCTGGCTGCAATGTTATTGCCTCCAGAAGGGTTCCTGTAAACGATGGCCGCCCGCCTGCCTTCATCTTTTCTGGCAGCCTACCCCTATAAAGCCCTGAGTGACGGAGCCGGTAATAAAGGGCCCGAACGCAATGAGTCAGCACTTTAGCCTGCATTTAATTTAATCTGAACGCAGTGCTGACCCCCGGGGGGGGGGGGGGGGGGGGGGGGGGGGGGGGGGGGGGGGGGGGGGGGGGGGGGGGGGGGGGGGGGG
>JAODUK010067197.1:0-16921 GCA_027564635.1 Typhlichthys eigenmanni
CACCTCGCTTCACTAAGGTGTGGCAATAGCAGGGAGTATGGGAATGTATGAATGTGCACAGAGCCAGTGTGTGTGGGCGTGCATTCTCTCAGATGTAGTGCATGGGGTTCACTTGAAGAGGGACATACAGTGGTCTTCTTACTGTAGGTGTTACATGTAACCATACCAACCACCTGTTAATGTCTGAACAGCATAGCATTATAATTTACAATGTATCAGCCGTGAGATGCACAGTACAACACAGTGAATATCAGTTATGGTAGGGCTGTGCAATTAATTAAATGTTTATCGTGAGTTTACAAGTTTACCAAAACAATATAGGAGTACTATATTGCACATTACGTTTGGTCTTGTGTTCTGAATGACAGGCGCACGCTCACTCTCACCCATTACAGGGTGAAATATCAACATGAAAAGTATAAAGAGACATTTCACAGTTAAATATGTTTTCACTGTTCATCTGTTTCACTGTATAGGTGCAGTAAATGCAACATCTTTCCAAAGACAATGAGTAATCGTATTAAATAATCGTGATTTCAATATTGACCAAAAATAATCATGATCATTACATGCCGTTATATAGCTCTACCTTAAAGTAGTATCCTAAATGAAATAGCATTTTGTTTAAGGGTTAAAGGATCAATCGTTTCACTGCCACATGTTTGCATGTGAATCAGGGGTGCGGGTCAGCTTTCGAGGGTCTAAAGTCGCCTACGTACTATATAACTTATTGCACTATCGCTGTCATATGCTCTCAACTCATTTCCTCATCCTCTGTGGATAATATAACAGGTGTGCTGCCAATGGTCTTAGATTTAGATACCCACAAATACAGTTACCAAGAGAAGCGGTCATATATATAACTAGCCTGGGATGTCTTGAGCTCATTTCCAGCACATGCTTGTCCAAAGCATTATAGATTGTTTCTGCATACAGTAAGTGTGCAGATGAAATAAGTGATGTGGAGATCTGGCAAACAAAAAAAAAAAGGCTGACTCTGTCACATTGACTCACCGACACAGAGTGCATTGTCTGTGCACCCCACCCCAAGAGCTGCACTTACTGTATGTGTAGAGTCAGAGGTATGACTGGAATTGCAGTGAACCTGATGGTACTTTTTCCTTCTTTTGTAATTGCATGTGGTCTAGTGGAGCGATGCTAGTGACATTGCATATGTTACACTCATCATATCAACTTTGAATTTGCATGTTGTGTTGAGTTTTTAGGCCATAATCATTTCTCTCTTAAATGTAATGCACAGACACACACACACACACACACAGACACAAAGAAAACATTCCTTTTATAAGGCTGGTTAAAGTTCAGGCACAGCCACACCTTAAAGTTTAACTGCACCCTTAATTGTGTTTATTGAGTTGTAAACTAAATAATAGGACTGAACTGTGATGAAACACATACAAGCTGGTGTTAACATAGAAATAATTCCCATTTTTATAAAAATCTGGATTTTATGGATTGTAATGGGCTCTATAATGTAACATCCGGTTATAATCACCCAAGGTCCTTGTTGGTTTACGGGCACATTTTTAGTCTCCTCGTGCATATGTTCAAATTATGTTAACGGAGAGCCTCGTCTCAGCCCCTCCCCTCACTCAGCGCATTGATTACGCTTAAGCATTTTTCATAGTTGTACTATCGGTGGAGTCAGGCTCAGAGCTGGGGTGAAGTTACACTTTAGGTTCTCACAACAACATTTGCTATGTTATCTTCATGTTTTTTTTTTTTTCCGGAATTTCCCAGGATCTTCCCTAGAAATTGTTGGGCAACTGCTTGCACAGAGGAATGCATTTCATCTGTTAGACGTTGATGTACTACTGACTTGGAAAATAGAGGACACATGTAATACAGTATAAAACTAAAGCCTATGTTCTCCATACTAACAATTCCTGATAGACATGAGGTGATGCTTCTAACTATGGAGGGTGCAGTGTAGCTTTCATACGTATAAAGGGAGCAGGCTTATACTACAGACAAAGACAGGCACTAGTCCAAAACCAGAGTTTCCAAGAAGAAACACACAACAGGGAGTAAGCACAGAACAAACTACATTCACAGCCAGAAGGTCAAAACACAGTAATATACTCGTATAATAATATTAATAATAATAATAATAATAAGGCTCAGAAATGCAACAAACAATAGGTCACAACCAGACAAAGGAGATAAACTGAACCTAACACTGTGTAAGATAAAGCACCGCTAATTGGAAACTAGTGTTCAGTAATAGGGTGGTCTAGTGGTCTAGTGGTCTGGATGTTTGGCTCCCAGCTGGAAGGTTCTGGGTTTGAACCACGGTGTTGACCTACCTTTAAGTATCCTTGAGCAAGATGCCTAACCCCTAACTGCTCCCGGTGGTTGGTCGCGCCTTGCATGGCAGCAATCACCATCAGTGTATGGATGTGTGTGTATGGGTGACTGTGAGGCAATACTGTACAGTGCTTTGAGTGGCTGGAAGGTTAGAAAAGCGCTTTTTAAATGCAGTCCATTTACCATTGCAGTGTTTGTGAGGCGGGAAGAATGCTGTGTGTGGATTGTTGGGCTTCAGATAATGGGAGTGTGGTCTTATTGATGGTGACTGACGTGTGTGGGGTGGTGATCCATGTTTCCTGGTGAGAACTGGCTGCGGGTGATGGATGGCGAGCCTGTGGTCGTGCTCGAGGCACAGATCTGACACTCCCATCCAACAGCGTTGGTGGTTGTGCAATTTATCACTTAGTCCCGTTTTCTACGTACAGAATGAGCATGTGTGTGTTGTAAGGGTGTGTGAATGATTACTGCGTACATAGATACAGGGGTGTGGTTGATAGATATATGGACATTTGGTTGCTCTGTAGACTGTAAACACACCTATATAATGATTCCATTCACACACATTCCATTCATACAATGAGATTCAACAGTCTTCTTGAGGCCAATCCCAGTTCATTTTCTTTTAATTTAACTAATAAAACATTTAAATATTTTGATTCCACATTAATTTATTTAATATCCATAAAATGTCCTAAACTGGTTGCCACTAATCAGTATTTATTTTCATAATCAACCTTTGTATTGTGACTTTGAGTAATCTATGAAATGGCAATAAAAAATGGTGATTACATTTTACTTTTTGATAATTTATTGTCTTGAGACCTGAATTGGCATGACAAGTGAGTAAAGCTTTAAAGGTTTATTATTACATATTATGAAATCAATCAAGACAGAACTATATGAGCAGGAAAGACATTTAGCCTGACCCTGTCTGATGGTTTGTTATACAAAACCACCAAGTTGTTCTTACAAACTTTGTAGAAGGGCAGGCACTTGCTAAAATATTTGGCAGGTGAACCATCTGTCTGTCACCATTCATCATGAGCTAACATCAAATCTAAGCCACGTCAGTAGCTGACAGTTGTTCCTCATAGGGCACTGAGATGTCAATCAGAAGGCTGAAATAGGTTGCTTTGCGCCACACTGTTAGATTAAAATCACCGCCTAACAAAAATCACTGAGGTCGCCGTGGGAACGTACCAGCTGCAGACTGTAAACAGTTTTATTATTTTTTTAATTAAATAGTAGGCTACTAGATTTAAATGAGAATCTGAAGCCATCAGGTAGCTATAGCCTGCTGTTTTCTGATATTCTCCCATTATTGTTCATGGCACAATGTTGGTCGTCTCTGGTGTTATGGTCAGCTCAGAGCCATGTGGGTCAGCTGTCCGACATGACCCGCCCATGGGCGTGGCTAACTTGCTTCTGTCAAAAGGTCCATTGTCTGCCCCACTGGTGGTGTTCACCCAACGCATTTGAACCTGTGAATCCAGCTGCCTAAGAGAGACTGGCTCCTCGGAGAGATAAGGACAGATATGGAGAGAAAATGGAAGAGGGAAAATGGATGAAAAAAGGGATAACCGTATGGAAAGAGATACAAAAGGAGAGAAAAATGTAAAGAAATAATGTTACAGTAGTGAACTTCCAGTCCCCACTGTATTTTTATTTAAGCATGTTATTGGATAGGAATTGTGTGTGTGTGTGTGTGTCAGTTTATGGCAGTATCTGTTTCTCCTCATCATGCGGGTGTCAGTACCACAGCGATCAGCGCTGTTCCCTTTATAGCCCGTGAGAGTTATGGCCCAGCCTCTTTAAGATGGCTCCGCCTTCTCTCCTCCTAGCACCACCCCCTTTGCGTTCCCCTCTCCTCTGGCTGTGTGTTGGGAGCAGGCAGCAGCTGACATAGCAGGCAGGCAGTGTGCTGATTGACACGCGCTTGGAGACGCACACACATCGAGCATGGGTCAGTTGGTGAGCTGGATTAGAGGCCCGCCGCGCGATAGCCCGGCCCTTCAAGATGTGTCCGTGGAGCAACAGGTCTGTCTTTGTGTCTGCTGAATGCCGTGTGTGGCTACACAAACTTGTGTAAAGTGTCCATGTTGTGTCTGTGGCTACATAAAAGTGTCCATGTTGTGTCTGTGACTACATAAACTTGTATAAAGTGTCCATGTTGTGTCTGCAGCTACACAAATGTCTATAAAGTGGCCACGCGCCGTTTGTTCTTGGGATTTTGCTTTGCAGATGTTGCTCGCACACGCATGTTTTGTTTGCTGCTGTGAGCGTCAGATTGCTGTGTGATCAGATTTGTATGTTTAGCAAAGGACTTATAGGGGAAGGCTCACCACAAGAACTTACCTTGGCACATAGCCAACTCATAGCTCACCCCCTTCCTCTCACACAGACACACTCTCCCTCTCTATCTATGTCTCTCTCTCTCTCTCTCTCTTTCTCTCTGGACTGGAAGGACAGCGAGCTGGAATGTGATCTTTTAATCTCAGCCAACCTCTGGGAGTCTAGAGTCAGAATATGTGTTGTATTGCAGAGTGACTGATTAACAAGGTCTGTGCAGTGTTGTTTGTGGGGGAAAGCATTAGCTTCAGGGAGCATGGTTTTGACCAGATTCATGTATTTAACAATCGAATAATAATACAAATAAACAAGTGAATTGTATTTTCACTTGTTAAATATAATTTTACATTAGATACTACCTCTCTGGAACAATTTTGTGACTTACTGTGACATCAGTGGTTGACGTGCTCTGCATTTGTTTTTCACAACTTCTTTACTGTGTTAAACTTTGTGTGGTGGTGCAATCTTAAAAGGGTGTGTATTCTGGAATATAGCCATCAATTATTCCATGACAAATATTTGATTTCTTATGTTACTGTAGCTCACATTACATCTGCCTTTCCTATCAAATCTTGTGTAACAAAACAGTGATAGAACAGTGATGTTGCTATCAGGGCAGAGTTAGTTCAGCGTGAGTCACTGCGTGCCAAAGGTTAAATGGCTAGTGTGGGAAGAGAACTGGACAAGAGTTTGATGTCCTATATGCGGTATGCATGTTGGAAGAAAAACCTGGTTGTTAATAATAATAATAATAATAATAATAATTAATAAATAATAATAATTATTATTATTATTAACATCTTACCAAAGGCAGTTTTATAACCTCTTGTATGAACAGGATCAGACGCAATTTTACAGGCTTTTTGTTTCACCTGCATTTCATATACATCCCAGTTGTTTCTGCTCTTTCCCAACATTTTCTTTCCATATTTATAAGTCTGGACAGTTTGTTTTGTCACGAGTTGAGCTTGTGTTTCTCTTAAGTGCGTGTCATTGGACCCCAGTTTCTCAACACTGCAGTACATCGATCACTGTCTCCCACACTAACATGCAACTGTCAGCCACTGAAAGTATATTTGCCCAGACAAGAAATGGGAAAGTGAGAAACATGCACCATCTTAAAGCTAATGTCCAGCAATGGCCCAGCAATGGCCCAGCAATGGCGACGAAACAATAGTAACACTATCTGCTTCCGCCAAGGCACTTCCTATGTAGGTGTGGACACAGCATATCGACCTTAACAGTAGCTTGATAGATTTATGGATTGGTCCACTTATTTTTTATTTTCTATTTGCCATTAGATCACAGTCTGTGTTATTGTGTTGGGTTTGCTCATGTTATGAATACATTCTGAATCCTTGTAAGTAACTGAAGGGGTAAATCATGTGATTTTCACAACCCAATTATTGATAAGTGGACCAAATAATAATAATAATAAACTTTATTTGTATAGCATCTTTCATACACAATGTGCAACTCAACGTGCTTTACAGTTAAAAACATTTGAACAAAGGATGAAGGGAACAAATGCAATTAAACAAAAAGAAATAAGAAACAATGAAAAACTAGGTAAAACCCATGAGAAAAAAAATAAAATAAAAACCATTATTGTATTGGAGTTTGGTGGGACTCTAACCCACCGGGACTCCAACTCAGGTGTTTGGTGGGATTCTAACCCACCAGCACTCCAACCCAAATATCCCACCCCAATTATTTACTTTTTTGCTAATAGGCTACAATAAAATGCGTTCTAAAAGATACAACGGCAATTTTCATATTTGTCGCGCTTACTGCTACATTCTGGGTAATGTAGACCCTACTGTGATTAACCACTGTTAAAGGCAGTGATTCTCAAAGTGGGGTCCACAGCCTATTGCCTGCTTAAAGGCAGGGTCAGTCATTCTTTCTAACTTCGAGCTCAAAACAAAACAGTATTGCTCTGCGGCGGACCGTAATAATTTGATACTTCTACACAGTCCTGTCTCCGTAAACAAAGTGGGGAACACGGCTCGTATTAAAGCCGTAGCGCTACGCTTTGCTTCTCAATGCATTTTGATGTGTGATGAGGCGTCAAGGAGGCCTGTGGCTCGCGGAGGGATATGGTTTTGATTTGAACTCGAAGTTATCAAGCATTCTTGAATTACTGATTCTGCCTTTTAAAAGTAAAGTCAGCCATTGCAAGCTAAATGTATGCTAATACACATTTCTCAGTCAAATTCTCCAAATATATCCTTGCATTTCGCTAGCTTACCGTTCTGTGTGTAAAATAAATGATCCGATACTTCTACACAGCCCTGGCTTCGTAAATGTTAACAGACAAAGTGGCGAACACTGCTCGTATCAACAAAGCCGTAGCACTACGCTTTGTTGCACAATGCATTTCGACGTGTGATGCACCGCCACGGAGGACCGCAGAGCAATACTTTTTTGATTTGAATACAGATGTATTGTAGACAATACATCTGTATTGTCTACAGATGTATTTGCCTGGTCAGTGTACATGCCTGGTCAGTGTACATGCTACATGCCTGGTCAGTGTACATGCTACAGAATGATGCAATCTGTCTGTCACCATCATGCAATTACTGGAAATGCCAGCTGGGACATGGCATGCTATGAGATTCCTCTCACAACTTCGACAGTTTGTCGCTTTGGCTTCAGACTGAATGCTCATCAGAATTGTTATGGCGCAGGTTATACTAAAAGGACCTCCTTCTGGAAGAGCTAACAGGCCTGCAGGCGTGAGAACGTGTTTGGCTAAGGCGTTGTCGAGCACCGTGTTTTCTCATGTCTGTTTACATCTGTTATGCTTGAATGCTACTTGGTGTAGCACAGGATATGTGTAGGCTTATTGATAATTATCAAGACGCATAACTTCAACATGAACTCAGGGGTACGGGGTATAGAGATTGGACAGAGATAGCCACTGGAAACTTTATAAAAGAATGATAATTCACTTAGAAAGGAATATAAATATGCAATGACAGCAGGTTAGACCAAGTGAAAATGTGCAGTAGGTACAGTTCAATATACAGTATGCTTTAGACCAGGTGTGGGCAATCCTGGTCCTAGAGGGCCGCTGTCCTGCATGTTTTGTCTCCCTGCTCCAACACACCTGATTCACATGAATGGGTCGTTATCAGGCTTATGCATTCATGTGAATCAGGTGTGTTGGAGCAGGGAGACATAACCTGCAGGACAGCAGCCCTCCATGACCGGGATTGCCCAGCACTGCTTTAGACAGTCAGTCGTACTGTATGTTGTAACGTGTTCAGTTTATTGCATTCTCAGCGCCCATGAATTCTTAACAACAATATTCTCAGTCACTCTGTTCTTAAAAGGAGTGCTTTTATTAGACTGGCTCCACCCGACTATTGCCCTCAGTTCAATTTCATTTAGCTGAGATTCCAGTCTAGAAATCCTTTCCGCATTAGCATTTGCACAGCAGACGGTAGACGGCAAACACTTTCTGGACAGCACGGCGTATAAATCCAACAGAATAGCAGTTGCTATGGCGATGTCGCATCGTTTACAAAAAATGTAATAAAAATATAATCAACACAATGTATTATTTGGTAGCAACTGTTTTATGTAATTATTTTTGCATTAGTATTAGTACATGTGCGAGGGAGCTACGAACATCTGGTTTTAAATGCCGTGGCAGAGGACGGCATGCCGTTTGCTCTCGTCCGCTAGCATGATATCCAGTTTGCCGTCTGCCGTGTTCCATGTGAACGCAGCAGAACCTATTGAATATAGCCTACTGTTTCAAACCAATCACAAGCATAGACTGTATACCAGGGCTGGTATGACTGGGTTGTTATCATGCTTCAAAATACCAATTCATTAGAATCAGGTGTGTTGGAGCAGGGAGACACCTAAAACATGCAGGGCAGCGGCCCTCCAGGACTGGAATTGAATAGCCCTGCTGTATACTGTATGGATGAACCTTCAGTGACATCACCTATAGGTTCTCTGAAGAACGGTCTTGACGATCGTGCTGTGCTGGCTCCGGCCGTCGCCATCTTTGCAGTACCTCACTCCACCTGTATGGCCCCCATATTCGTTATAATGGGATACATGTATGGCTAATATATATTTAGTTATAAAAACAATGTACCCATGTACAGTACTAGGGAACCAGGCTGTAAACATGTTTATTTTTGCTGAAAAACTAGACATTTTAACATTGAAGTCTATGGGGATTGACTCCGTTTTGCAGCCAGCCTCAAGTGGTCATTTGAGGAACTGCAGATTTTGGCACTTTGTGTTGTATTTATTAGTCAGCAGGGAATGTTCCTGCTTGGGATCAGGCTGATTGCTGAAATATCGATCGAAGACCAAACTCAGCCTGTGTTTGGATGTAGAAACCGTCTACAAGCACTGGATTGTTCCCCGCATTAGACGTTGTAATTGGTCAGTCCCGGATGGGTGGGGTCTCTTGAATGAATTATCTCATCAGTTGTAATCAGAACACAAACGTAACCAAGGGTAACAGGAAATAAGATGTACACACGGGTAAGATATGTATGTGTATCTAAAGTCAGCTTGGGACTACTACTGTATAAATGCAGAGGAAGACATATCCTCCAAGCTTCTACCACATAAAAACACTTCTACAAACACATGCCAGGCCAGGGATTGGATAATATCACGATAGAGGTTATTGGCTATTGGCCTGACAGCCTTATAAGGATAATGGTTTTTGGTGGTGGACTACTGACGTGCTTGAGGAGAAACATTTGTTTGTTCTTATCTAATGGAGTACACTGATCCTGGCCTCGCATTCAGGCAGTGTCTCAGTATAGCTACACATTTCCTCATCAAATGTCTCTGCATGGAACATCACACACACACACACACACGCAGCCACGCAATCACAAACACCTACTGCATGCAAAGGTACAAACGTGTAAGAACTACTTGCATTCCTGAACACTAGATGGCGCCACTCACCTGCAAAAAATATATAGAAAATCATTATATGAACGTGAGGAACATATAGCAATTCATGTTACCTTACAGTGTGTTTTTTATGAGTTTAGCTTGAACTTTAAAATCGGCATACTGAATCTGGATCTTTGTGCCAAAAGTGGCACTCCAATTGCTGTGTTTCCCGTCTGTAGTTACAGGGTGTTTCAGTAGGTAAAGAAGCAACGGCTGAACAACAATCCGGCACTTCCACTCCCTTTGCAAACACTTTCTCTAGTTACATTTACTCATTAAGTTTGTCCCCTTTTTTTTTCCTGCGTCATTCTTGTTCTCTGTATAAACAGTGTGGTGTGCAACTGAACTACAATGTGACCGGCATAACGTCCCATATATCTCCCATGTCCTCTCTCTCTCTCTCTCTCTCTCTCGCTCTCTCGCTCTCTCTCTCTCTCTCTCTCTCTCTCTCTCTCTCTTGTTTTTACGGCTTTGCAGTCTACATTCCTAAGCAGTGACTGTACCAGACACACCCTACCTCTCACAAACAAGCCTGCCACTGCAAATCTGCCAAGTAATCACCTCTCCACGGTCAGTTGTCTTTATTTTGCCACAGCTAAGCCCCCTGCAGGCTTAATGCAGGTCATTGCATCGGTCAATGAAAGACTCCATTCCATCCCCCACCCCACACAGCAAAAAGTTTTCCTCACACATGGTAGCATGGGCGAGCTGTTTTTCCTGGCCAGCAACTAGTGGAGGCGGGCTTTGTGTCTTGTTCTGCTGAACCAATGGGATGAAAGCCTGCCCGTTGCCTTGTAGGAGAAGGGGAGGGGCCTTGTGCAGTGCAGACTTGTTTGGTTCCTGTGGGCGGAGGTTTTCTACTCCTTGGGCGTGTGTCCGTTTTGATGCATACGTATGTGTGTATGTAGGTGATTTAGATTATAGACAGCAATTAGTTTTATATCTAAGGTTAGTAGCCTTGATCTGGGAATACATAAGCACACACAGAGACTAGAGGATTCACACTTACTCCTATGGTATGTATTCAATATTGCTGTTGTGTCAGTTTCAGTGATGAAAGGAAGAAAGTGATCGGAAAGAGCAACAGTTGCCTCTGCTGTGTGTCATGCGAGACAACACGTATGTTTGGTTATTTAAAGTAGGTTTGTTCCATCATTGTTAGTCTATTGTTGCATACAAATGTAAGTTGTATATGAAAACTGTTGATACTTGATGACACTCTTTTATCATTGTATGGCGTTGCCAGAGGGCTCTTGGTTTCTTTACTTACAGGGGGAACTGGTTGTCTGCTGAACAACTGTGTGAGACCAGTATAGACTTGTCCTATAAAAGGCCTGTTTTTCTGTCCTCCATCCATTTAACTACAGCCATAACCACTTCAGTTTACTATCATTGTCACTGTACAGTATGTCATCCATGTACAAAACTGCATGCTAATATTTTTACATTAGGTATGAGTTATTGTGTTTTATGTCTGTAGAGAAATGTCTTCATGCTACTGACACATAGCTCAAGAAATACTTACTTACTTACTTAGTTACTTAGTTACTTTTGCAGTCAATCTGTCAGACACTTTATTTGTGAAACTGACATTTTGTCACTTCTCTGTTACTGCTGAAGTGAGGTCATCAATACTTTTACAACCACCGCATACCCTTCAGTGAATTTGCCAGTGCTATTTTAAAGCTATTAGCCACGGTAGCTAGCTATGGCACTCTTCCTTTTTTTTTCTTATTTTTTACATGTCAGTTAGTGGGGTGTGGCACGGCATTAGTCATCATTTTTCATAACCAGCCCTGAGATCTCGCACGCGGTTGCTAACCACTATTGTTTGGTAAGCTCTGGGTAAACAACATTGCTTCTATTAATGGCAGCAGATGAATATATATCAATTATTCTCCATTATTCAATGCTACAGGATGAGAACTCCATTGCCACTCCTCTCAAGCTAACAGGCACTTCCCAGTTGGTGATTTGGTCATGGTGCTTTTAAAAGCGCTTTGAAGGGTATTGTGGTATTAAGTGACATGATTTCAACATGTCCAATGCATTTGGACCCCACGGTGTGCCTATTTTGGCTGCATCATATTATATTGAAGGCCAGCGTTGTGTTTACTGGTTACTCTTTCCACCCCCGCATTTTGTGGGCGTCATTTATCTAACAGGAAACATGCAAGCCTAGAGTTTGTTTGCTGCTGAAGTGAAACTGTATTATTATTATTGCTATTTTTATGTCAGAGGTCACTGTAACCTGAATCGAACACAGGCCTTTAATGGCGCAGAATCTGTGAAGCCTGCAACAGTCTAAAGCTATTCATATTTTGTAAAATGTGGGTGATTCCTTTCACAGCTTATTTCCTTATTGCAGCTTATTACATCTTATTGCTGCCTAACTGCGTGCCTGGATGTAATCTCCTGAATAACAATCCAAATGTTTCATAAACATTGACAGGCTTATGCGTTACCCTCTTCCCCTGCCCAGATCTAATGTCAACCAGGTGGTAGCATGAACATGTATAGTCCAGTATATCAATGGGTACAATGGGGTGACAGTGGCTCAGTGGGTAGAGCGGAGCGATCCAAAAGTTGCTGGTTCGATCCCGACTAACTCCTCACCAAGTGTCCTTGAGCAAGACATCTAACCCTAACTGCTCCCGGTGGTTGATAGCACCTTGCGCTGCAGCAATCACCATCGTTGTATGAAAGTGTGTATGAATAAGTGAGTGTGAGGCAATCCTGTACAGCGCTTTGAGTGGCTGGAAGGTTATAAAGCCGCTATATAAATGCAGTCCATTGTGGCATTATAGCACCACTGCAACTTCTTAGCAGCCTTTTTTATAAATTGTGCCATCTCTACATGCAAACAGAACTGTAAGGTGTTCCAGAGGATAAAATGTGGAATGTGAACTGAATGAATATTGTTTGTTTCCAGTTTAGTTTAAATTGTTGTAGGCTACCAGATAAGTTATATGACCATAAATTACATTTTCATAGCATAAAAGGGACCTTGCAGATTAGGGGTATAATTGAGATACTTAATATTGTCTTGATAATCATCTAAATATGTTGAAATCTTAAAATAGCATTGAAACATACTGGAATATTTATACTATACATGTTCTTAAGAAACCAATTATTTGATTGCATTGTACTATCAGATACATGTTTTTTTTTGTGAGATATATATATATATATATATATATATATATATAACACACACACACACATTTTGTTTTTGTTCATTATTTTAGAAACAATAGTATTTTCACACTCAAGAATCTTTTGTTGTTGTTGTGAGGAATGCAATGGTTGAGTCTCCAGTCATGGTACCGATTCTCTGGAAAGATGCAGGCAAATAACATTAGCAAATCAATTGCACTGTACATTAGGCTTAGTGAGTGTGAGGATATGCATCACACTTGTGAAGATCATTGTTATAGGCCTACTGGAAATTGACCACGATAAACCTGTCTTGGGTGTTACAGTTTTTCTCCTGATAAAATCTTATATCCCATCTCTAGTATGCACTGCGAATGTAAAGGAATGGGCTGTGGTCTTCTTGTATGAATGATAACTATTTGGGTGGTTCACTCTATGCATTGCATAGCTAGACTAACCTGTCTTTTATGACCGCAGCTGTTCTCTGAACCATTTAAATCGTCTTCATGAGATGTTGTGCTACATTTTTGCGGCTGGATGGATGCATTTGATTTGCTGCTGTAGACACATTGATTGACCTGTTCCCATTTCATTCTTTGTTAGAAATAAAGTATGCCAATTTGTGAATAGAAAATCACAATATGCAAAGTCCAAGGGGTGGCATCGCTTAATATCAAGAAACATGTGCCTTGCTTAGTGTTGATAGCACAAGACTAGCCATCCCCTGCTAGATAACTTAAATACAAATAATAAAATGAAGATACATCTGATCACTCTTGCAAAGCAAATAGAGATCCATTTACAGTTTACAAACTAGTCAATATTCGTACTGGAATGACCACTGCACTTAGGATCAGATGTGTAAATTGGGTTGCTTAGCGCCCATCAATATTTACTGTAATGAAAAACAAGCCAAACCACTGCATGGCATTGCTGAACTGGGTGAGCATGACCTTACATATTCTTTTGAGCCACACAAACAGAAAGATTGTCACTACAGTGATAAATTGCAGATTTTATGTTTCTTCTTTTTTATTTACAAATCCTATTGCGAAAAAGTTGGGAAAGTATGGAAAATGCTAATTAAAAACAAAAAGGTGTGATTTGTCAATTCTTTTCATCGTTTACAATATTAGAAACACTAAAACAAAACATGATTTTACTTTTTACCTATGAATATAATAGTTTTGTGAAAATGTACTACGTTGTGATAACTGTAACTTTTACTGTGAATCTGTTAACTGTAACATGCTCAAAGACCGTATATATAAATGGACAAAACCTTTGTGACGTCACCCATACCCATTCTTTGCTCAAGAACGTATTTGAACACCGCGCTGTGCTGGCTCTGGCCGTCGCCATCTTTGCAGTACCTCACTCCGCCTGTAATGCCCCCTATGCGCCTCATATTTTTTTCACTGCACCCGGGGTTTCCTCTTGAACACGGAAATCATATTTTTTTTATATTACACTGTGTGTTTGGGCACTGAAAATGACTCGTTTGTTTGTGAAGTGTTGTTGTTAACAATAATAATTGTTATTGTTTTATTTTTTTTGTGTGTGTGGGGGGTTATAATTACTTATAAAATAATTATGTTTAGGTCTTCATGTATACAATATTATATATATTTAGGTCTTCATGTATACAATTGTACGGGGCCTATACTGTATTTTGATCTTTAAGATGCATACTTTCTCAATTAGCAATAGGTCAGAACTGCAGACGGTCAACTCTAGCACCCCCATAGCACTTCCTAGTCAGTCCTAGGCAGTCAGTGTTATTTGCATTGTCCTACTGGAAAATGCAGGCATGTCCCTGGTAAATCTGGACAGCAGGGTTAGCAGGCTGTGAAGTTATGTGAGCTCTCTCTGGTGTCTCCGCCCCTTTGACACTCTGAACGCACTAAATCACTCGCTCTTGACTTCACTCATCAGGCCAAGTCCAGGCATGGAGGGAGAGACGAACAAATCGAAAAAGTAATGTATATGCATAATATAACTATCGATATAAACGATATTGTCTAATTTGATCTCTTTTGAAATATACCGATATAAATGAAATACCGATATATCGGCCACCCATAGTACACACAAGCACGCGTGCACGTGCGCACACACACAGCCACACACAGCCACACACACACAGGCACGCACACAACACACGCCTTGCTACTGTGGCAGTGGCACTGTTTTTTAATCCTGTCACTATGGGTGTTAGTCTGGATTGACAGGTTAGATCACTCTCTCCATCAGGCTTAATTGTGCTTTTAAAGTTCTAAAGACTAGGTGCGATTTCAGTCATGTTCATGTTGTTTCTGGTGAGATGACCTCGACTTGTTGACCTGGCGTGATCATCGTCAGCTGCAGAACTTGTGCCCCGTGACACATCTCCGATTTCACAATCACTTTACACCTACTTGAAATAAGATGACAAATCCACTGTGACAAGAAGCCAACAGCAACTATGTCTGACTGTCCTGCTCCATGTTGTGCAAAATGCAATAGACTGGGATGTGTCAAGTTGGTTCTGTTGAAGAGTAAACACATACAGACTCCAACTGTGCACTGATGCTTACACAGAAAAGCTTAAAAGAATCCCTTGACACACACACACACACACACATGCACAAATCCTCTTTATAAATACTCTACACATCACATTGGGGTGTGTGAAACAGCCATTTTCAACTTTTCCATTTGGTTCCCTATTTGGGTTTTTATACGTGACCTTTGATTGTGTGTCATTTAAATATCCTTTAACTGTGACAGAATGGGCTTGGTGCAATCCATACAGGCCGCCACGCCATGAGTCACTCTGTGTCTAGTGTCTCCCATATGATATTGCTTGAATTATCCATCTTATGGACCAACTGGGGGTTGTGTACATAGCAGAGATTTGGATTTGAAAGGCACACTGCTCAGTTTGTCTGGAACTAGCCTTGTCCGGCCTTTGAATGCATTGTTTTGGTTTGAACCTGTCTATCTTGCCGTCACTAAGTTTCCGTGTTTCATGCTAACATACCACTAGCCTGGCAGGGAATATATCACGCCAGACACACTTTGCCTGCAGATAGGAGCTTCATGGAATGTGCTGCGTTGGTATATTAGTGTTATCTATGTATTGCTAAGGGGAGTTTCATGTATCTCTCTCTCTCCTTCGCTCTCTCCTTCTCTCTCTCCTTCTCTCTCTCTCCTTCTCTCTCTGCAGTCGCAGAAGAGCCCGACAACGCCCTCTCCAGCGGCACAGGTCTCCACCACAAAGCCTGCGCAGCTTGAGGTACAGTATGAGAGTTTTTATTTGTATGCCTGACTCCTGTCTGCCTGCCTGTCAATCTTTCTGTCTTGCACATTATCATTATATCTTTCCCTGGCCTACATCCTGTGCTGTTGGCTCACTGGTCTTTCTGTTATTCGGCTCTCTTTAGTCTAGTTTCCAGTGACCTCCACTCCCCACCCCTCTCTTTAAGGGTCAGAATCCCTATTGTTACCACTCTCTTTTTTGTTCTTGTCTCAGTTTCCGCCAGTCTTTTTATGTCGAGAGACCCGCTAAATGTGCCTTTGACCTCCAAGCAATAATGCCTAGAAAAGAAAATACTGCTTTTCCTTCCATTCAATCACATAAGAGGCTCCCTCTTATGTGACACGTATAGCAGTATAACCACTTCATCCATCTGAAACAATGACTTAAGAGCAACATGGTTTCCTCCTGGGTGAGGTTTTTCCATTTTAAATGAGCATTTCTCCAGAATTACTGAAATTGTTTGTGCAGCTTTTTTGCCAAAATCTATTTGACATCTAATGTGCTCAACTAAACAGAAGAGCCATCTTGTAACTTAAAAGCTATACACAAATAGCTGCCTAGTCTTCAACATAATAGTGATTGTAAACTAATGGCACGACGGCTTGTAGTTAGGTTTGCATATTCATTGATCCTGCCGATTTGTTTAAGGTAAGAATTAGTAAAGATTCTTTTAAGCAATTTTTTATATTTGTTAAATGGAAAATTAGCTTTTAAAGGTGTGTGTGTGATAGACTTTAAATGCAAAGCTCACTTCAGGTCAATTGATTTATACGTCTCTCTCTCTCTCTCTCTCTCTCTCTCTCTCTCTCTCTCTCTCTCTCTCTCTCTCTCTCT
>JAODUK010067217.1:6581-16914 GCA_027564635.1 Typhlichthys eigenmanni
CTCTCCACCTAGCATAAACCCCTATCTACCTAGCATAGTCCCTCTCTACCTAGCATAGCCTCTCTCCACCTAGCATAGCCCCTCTCTACCTAGCATAGCCTCTCTCCACCTAGCATAGCCCTCTCTACCTAGCATAGCCCCTCTCTACCTAGCATCGCCTTGCCCTCGTCTTCCAGCTCAAAGCGAAGTGTCTGCAGCTCCTGCTCCGACTGCTGCCGCAGAATCTCCAGGGTGCGGCGGTGGGCCTCCTTTAGTGCGTGCACCTCCTCCCTCTGCTCCTGCTTCAGTCGCTCCTCTAGAGCCTGCAGGCAGCAGGAGAGGAGGAGGAGGTGATTGATTTCCCTGCTAAAAAATCCAGCATAAACCAGCATGAATTATATGGTGGACCATGCTGGCTCATACTGGTTAGTGCTGGGGTAGTGCTGGTCCAGCTGGTATACCAGCACACCAGGAACCCTACACCAGCAAACAGCATGGGATGCCGGGGTACCGCTAGCTAGCTAAAGAGCTGCCCAGTATTGTTGACTGACAGGTCAATATACTGTAGTACTGTGCGAATATACAGAATGCTGCATGTTTCTGTGTTTGTGTGTGTGTAGGTCATATGCAGTAAGTAAAGCAAAGCTTGTACACAGTCACATAACAAGAAGGCATAACACCACACGCACGCACGCACACACACACACACACACACACAAGCACGCACGCACGCACGCACACACACACACACACACACACACACACACACACACAAGCACGCACGCACGCACGCACGCACGCACGCACACACACACACACACACACACACATCATTAAATTAAACACACCGGGAGCTTATACATGAAAAGGAATGTTTTGTACAATATGACTCATCTTATTACCTGGTCTCAAAACAGCCCTACTCTACATTCCAAAAAAAAAAAGCATTAATAAAGTCATCAGTTATTATATATCTATCATATGAGACAACAATAACCCCACACAAGCGTTAGATTCTGGCTGTATTGCCCATATTTTATAACCATATTGGTGCCCCAAAACTGTCAGTATTTATTGCTGCGGCATCTGGGAGCATTATTAGTGTATTTTCAAATCTTCAGCTCTGATTCTTAGCCATGGCCCTACTTTTCTCTGTCTGTGGGTCTTTGTGTGTGTGAGTGTGTGTGTTTGCGTGTTGTATATTTTTGCTGCCTGTGGTGACCCGATATTTACGAGTGAGTGTAAAGGAATCGCTGAGAGCTGCAGGACTAAATGCAGGACTAACGCTTTCAACGGCTACATTACAATAGCCTGTCCTCGACACGCACACTCACACACGCACGCGTGCTCACACACGCGTGCACACGCGCACGAAAACACACACAGAATTGCAAACACATGCACAGGTGCAAACAGGATTTCACGCAAACATAACACAACAATACATAATCAAATTGTAAAGGCAAAGGAGCACATTCAAAAATGTGTTTACTATATATTTCTATGAGAGTGCGAGAGAGAGAGAGAGAGAGAGAGAGAGAGAGAGAGAGAGAGAGAGAGAGAGAGAGAGAGAGAGAGAGAGAGAGAGAGAATATACTCTACACAAGCATATCTCTTGGTTAAAGCGTATTTAAATCAGTGTGTTCGTGTGTGTTATGCATCCCTCAGTGTGTGAACTATGTCACAAATACAACAACAATACAGCCATTGCAGATGGAGATGCTTAGATCTGGCACAACCACACATGATAAAATATGTGCGCATAAGCACAACACATACAAATACAACATTTGCAATATGAGTGTGCTACATAGCTGTGTATGCATGTGGATAAATACTGGTGTGTGTGCGTGCGTGTATTTACGGCTTGTGTGAGTGAACACAGTGGTCTCAAACCTGCTGCACCACACCAGATTCACATGAATGGGCCATTATCAAGCTCTGCAGAAGCCTGACAACGACCCATTCGTGTGAATCATGTGTGTTGGAAAGGGGGAGATATCTACAACGCACAGGGCAGGGGGGTCCCCAGGACCAGGACCACCGTGGTAATGTGTGTGTGCGTGCGTGCACGTGCATATACCCTGATCTGGTGCTGTCTGGCCTCCTCCATGGTGCTCAGAGCGCAACAGTGAGCCTCCTGCAAGCGGTGTTCTCTCCTCTGGTGCTCTCTCTGCAACTCTGAGCGCACGCAAACACACACGCACGCCCACAGAGTTACATAACGCACGTGGCTGTTACGAACACACACCGACGCACCACTAGTTATCTAGTCATGCATGAAGCCATAACAGAGCACATTCCACACCTGTGCTCATGTTGGGTTAAAGACATACTGTACTGTGTCACATCTACCAGTAATATGTGGCTTCTTATTTTAAAATCCATCCACTGGAGGATGGAAACAGCAGGTAGCCCATACATGAGTAATACGCGAGTAGTTGTTTTGTCTCCAATAGCAGGGATAATCTCTCATTTGCGGAGTAACTACATTTAGCTGATTAAGTGACGGTGTAATGTTTGGCTGGTGGAGGAAACCAACTAGCTATACTATACAATTCATTCTCCTCCCATAAGTGCCTGAAAATGTCCTGATAAAGTGCAAACAAACTCACTAGGCAACATTTCTTTAGAAGCCAATAGTGTTCGTTACAAGATGCAGTGATTGCGATCAAACGTGTTTTATTTGAATATTTGTGAATATTAATGCCAGTACCTTTCAGCTGTTGGCTCAGCAGCTCCCTCTCTTGGCCGAACTGAGACTGCAGCTGCTGTAGGGCAGACTGTGACTGAGACAGTTGTAGTTCCAGAGACTGTTTCAACAGAGAGATCTGGGAAGATAGAGGTCGAGCTTTAGAAACAAATGGAACTATAACTGGAATAGGCGATGATATATAAAGACAGACAGAATTACAGTACTGACAGTATAATGCATGGCTGAATTTAATTATTATTTGGGGTCTCGGTGTGCATAAACGCTAGAGTTCTTGGCCAGGTCCTGACAGTGAAGGATTTACTGCTGTGGTATCACGTTAGCAAAGGTAATATGGATTTACTTCATAGAAAATAGAGCAGAGAAACGAAACGGGACCCCTAATTCCGGTAATGTGGATTTAGGATAAGGGATTGTGCGACTGCAGTTTTACATTTGGTCCACTTATACGGATTTAGACATCAGAGGCTCTGGAACCAGGCTCTATCCTCGCCTGGGTCCGCTACTCCATCTTCCAAATGTCATGCTGAACAGACCTTTGTCCCTTTGGGCGTTCTGTTTCACTTTTTTGCTCTAACTTCATTGGCTGTCCGACTGGGGGCGGGATGATAGGTCGGAGGCGTTTGGTTACAAACCAGTAATGATGTCTCAAACCTGGGACAAAATCTGACTGGCTTGTTTCACACAACTGTGTCTATACAAAACCTTAGACAGAGTTCAATCTTTTACAATAGATGACCAATAGAAGGCCATTCCCCACAGAGACGGCAAATTCATTAAATTTTTTTACGTTTAGTATGTAGATAAATAGATGTACAGTAGATAAATCCAACTTCATTTATCCTTAGTAATAGGTAAATGTCACTAGAATGTCCTATTCAACTTGCTGTCGTGCAGCATTTCCTATGAATGTTCATACAGCAACGTGAACTATGAACTACATCTATTTGGAGGTCTGTTGCCATGGCGGTGAGGACTGAGAATTGCAGAACTCAAATGACCTTCCTGTGTGCGTGGGGCTGTGCATGAGTGTGTATGCGTGCATGCCCATGAGAGTGCGAGTGGCTGTGCGTGTGTGTGTATGCGTGCATGTCCATGAGAGTGCGTGTGGCTGTGCGCGTGTGTGTGTGTATGCGCGCGCGTGCGTGCGTGCGTGTCCACGAGCACACGTGCGTGCGTGACAGCGCGTGCACCAACCTGCTCAAGCAGGTCCTCCACTTTCCTCTGCCAGCTCTCGCGGGCGGCCATCATCTCCAGCTCCTTCTGCTGGGAGATCTGCGTCAGCGCGGCCTGCTTGTCGGCCTCGTACTCTTCGCTTAGCTCCTCCCTCAGCAGACGTAGCTCCTCCCTAGTGGGAGGGGACAGAAGTGTACAGTTTGTAGCTTGGCAGATAGCTAAAAGGTCCTTCAATAATTCCAGAGGTGTTTACTTTGATTAGAAGAAGCACTGTAAAACTGCAACAAATTCAAATACATACTGTTACAATGTGTCTGCCTATACATATGGATTTATAGACAATATGACCAAACTATCTGAAACAAAGGAATAGATGTCAGACTAAACTGCCTAACTGAAAGTTTACTTAATAGCAACTGTGATATCAATTGATTATCAAGTGATATCAACGAAAAGAACATCACTTCAATGCGTCTAATCAGCCAAACATACTGTATACCATACCTATCACTGTTAATGAATAAAAATAAATATAAAACAATATAAAATAACTTACAGGCAAATATTTCCTGGCCTGCTAAGAAGCAGAGAGGACAGAAAACCTTCCTTTGTCATGCTGTTCACTGTGTACAGTAGCTGACTAAAGGCCACCGCCCACTGAAGGCGCCGTCGCGCGTCAAGAGACGCAAGGATTTTAGAACTAGTTCATTTTAACAGGGCATCGCCCACTGGCGTGATATGACACGCGTCGACGCCAAAGTTTAGAACGCTGTTCTATTTCTTGTGTAAAAGTAATATAGTAATGTAACTAGTAATGTAACTAATTACTTTTAATACCCAGTAATAAGCAAAGCTATATCATTACTTTTTTAAGGAGTAATAAGTAACTAGTGACTTACTACAATTCATGAGTAACACTGTCATAACACTGGTCATGACAATGTGTGGATATGCATTATTTAGTATTCAGATTATTATTTAGAATTTGTTTCATGTGCCCTTCGGGGTCCCACGCCTCCTAAAAACACATGAGACCTGTGCTTCCTCTGTATGGTGCTCCATGAGATGTGAAACCGCTACAACCCTGTTTGAGAGCATGGACAAGATGTCGTCAGATCGTTGTCCGACTGTTTGGAGTGGGACTTTCAGGGCTCTGAGCTTTCCTTCACGGCGCAGCGCGACCAACCGTGACTTTGCTTTGTCTCGTTTGAAAATACAGCATTCAAATTCAAAAACCGCTGCTCTGCTGCCCTGGCATACATCAAGGACAAAGCAAATATGGAAATGACAAACACGACAAGCGGAGGAAAGGGGTGGGAACAGAAACACGACAGATGTAAGGGAGGTAACAGCTGAGGATAGCCTGACACGAAAAGGAGGTTCACCCGGCAATCTGTTTGTGCTGGATAAAATGATAAGATACAGAATGTCTGAATCAATTCAGAAGTGGATGAAGACAGAAGTGTTGATATAAACACTAAGACATGATTGGACAGAGCGACAGAGAGAGAGAGAGAGAGAGAGAGAGAGAGCGAGAGCGAGAAAGAGAGAGATTGGAACTAGGAAGGTCTGCAGAATAGAGCACCGGAGACAGACAGACCAATAATACACAAAAGACCAATGTGTGCAAACAGACGGAAGAAAAACGGAACAGTTTATATATTTTATTTATTTCTTTGCTTTACCGCAGTGCGTCTGTCCATTTCTGGTCCAAGTCGTCGGCCATTTTGTCCATTCGCTGCTTCTCCTCGGTCCGGATCGACATCACCCTGGCCTCGTGCTGTTGTTTTTGCGTTTCTATCTCCTCCTACACACGCACGCACACGCACACGCACACACACATCTGTTGACTATGCATGCATCTCAAAAGATAGTACATGTACGTGGTTGTTTGGCAGACTATACGACATCTACGCGCATACTGTACAGTACGGCATTCCTGTGAGTTCCTCCTCTCAAACAAGTAGGGGTATACAGATGCTACGAAACATCTCACTTGGTTTTACCCGTCTGCGGAGCGCTCTTTGGTCACAGCCCAGCGCTGCACTCCCACTGTGGAGTCACAGTGCGGTAGTCTTCAACTGCCAGTGAGAGGCTCTGCCTGAGCAGTCCGTTACAGGCAGGAGGCAAGTAAAATGCAAGTGCATCCTTTCGGATTTTGGAGGCGGCATTGAAGCCGTCTCTGAGAGGCCCCTGAAACTGAATGACTCATAATGCCTGTAGAAGCTGAGCACGCCCACACACACACACACACACACATGTGCGTTTATAATATAATATCACTCCATTGTGTCAGCTGTGAATTGCCAAAAGGAGCAGCTCGTTGGGTTTTTTACAGTATGTGGATGACAGCTGTTAAAGACAGGGTTAGTCATTCTCGAGAACGCTTGCTAAATTCAAGCTCAAATCAAAACAGTAGTCCTCCGTGCCCCACACATCGAAACGCATTGTGAAGCATTACAGCTTTGTGGATGTGAGCGGTGTTTGCCACTTTGTTTATGTTCCTATGTACGGAGCCAGGGTTGTGTAGAAGTATCGGATTATATTTTCAACACGCACTGAGAACGGTAAAATGGCTAGTGAAATGCCAGGAGATATTGGTTGACAAAAAGTGTATTATCTTACAATTACATGTCTATACCTTTAAGAGATCTACAGCCTGGGGCAGACAGCATCACAAGACCAGATAATTGTATACCAACAAAAATTAAAAACAGCATCTATTTGATTTACTTTAAAGCCTATTATTTCAATTTTTGCTTATTGTGTACTTGACGTGGTGCACTTTTATTTTAACCTACTCTGAATAACGTTACTCTTTTTGCAGTTATGAATAAATAATTGGGCTCACAGTGTAATTGCTTTCTTGTAACTATTTCAATATATTGCTGTGGAACCCTCGTTTGCATTGAAAAGCTGTATACAAACAAAGATATCATTCAAGGTTTTCCCCAGAGGTTGCACAGTTAAAATTATACGCGCCGTGTTGATTACTGTAGCATTGGAGTCATGGAGTTTCATCACTGTCAGACGTTCAGTTCAACCTGAGCCACTAATGTCCACACATCGTGGCTGAGGATTTCATCAGCGTAGAGGACAGAAAACACATTACAGCTTCCCCGGGGCTACATGAGTCACATGGCACTGTAATCCACGCTCCACGAAACGACAGGCTCTTAAAAGTGATTCTCTCATTTATTCAGACTTATCTGACATAGTTTAGCTAAAATTAATTTAGATGGAATTAAATATGCTGCCATGCTAAATAATTTCTTGTTCCATGTAATCAATTCCAAGTCTTGTTTAGGATTTTTTTATTATTTATTTATTTTTATATTTTTTGACCCCATTAGATTCAGAGCGGAAAGCAAATCTAAGTTGTGTCTAAAAAAAAACACACAAGATAAAATCACAAGTTAGCTTGCTGTGTTCCCATTTCAACTCCAATCAATGTCTCTAGAAACTAACTGCAATGCAATTTCCCCTAATTATCTCCATTCACTAACCCAATTCTCTCTCTCTCTCTCTCTCTCTCTCTCTCTCTCTCTCTCTCTCTCTCTCTCTCTCTCTCTCACACAACCTAGTCCTATGACGTCATCTTGCACATCCTTACATCTTTGCACCTTCTGCCGCTCTACCATTCAGCCTCTGGAAAAGGTGAATGGCCTGTAGTTCATTTGACTGAATGACTGACTGAGTGTGTTGTTGATGTGTCGATTGGCTCTGTTGGTGATGACTGCCAGCCAACTGATTGATCGCTTCATTGACACACCGAGAAAACAAGATGCAATCAACTAAATCGCTGGTTGGATGACCAGGTGAAATATTGGCTGACAGACCTGTTACCGCAATTCTTTGAACGTTTCGATCAATTTACACGTTACTAGCCAATCAATTTGGAAGTCAGTACTGCATGCATCAGACCAGCCAATCAGCTTCTGTATAATGGCAGTGGGTGGCGTGTTACCTGCAGGTCCGTTAGGAGGTTGCTGGTTTCTCGGACCCGGGATCTGGTGGCGTCCAGCTCTATCTTGAGTTTCTCCTGGGTGTCCTTCAGGCAGCTGATCTGGGACTGGGCCGAGCTAAGGTTCTGCTCCCCCTCACGCACCAACTCCTGGAGGTGGGATACCTGAAAGTGACATCATAGGGGGAAGACATCAACACTTCCTGTTTTCCCCACTGTTCTTTGAATGTTAAAAATGTAAATTGCTACCGTGACGCACATTAGGAATTCAATAATTATTTTATGTTAAATCTACTTATTCTTATTGGTAAATATTTTCGACACAAATGTACATTTGGCAAGTGCACACCCAGATTTACTCAGTATATTCATTAATTCTGTGTTCTAATTAAGTCTCTTGAATTAGTGAACAATGTAAAGGGTATTAATTCTATAAAGAATAACATGTTATTTGTTGTTTGATTTGCCTTTGTTTCTTCATTTTATTAATATTTATGTGATTTTATCTTTTTGCCAATTTCTATATTATCATTTGATATCACTGTATTGTTCTTTCTTGCAGTAAAACATGCAGACAGCAGTATGTAGTACTGTGGAGAACGCTACCTGCTGGTTGGCCATGTTGAGCTTGGCTGACAGCTCCTCCTTCAGATTGTCCAGCTGCTGCTGGAGGCAGTCTCTCTGCTCCTCCAGCGACAGACGCTTGATCTCGAACTCCTGACTCATTTTCTGGAGAAACGCAAGACAGGAGGGGAAAGCCTTGAGACGAGCGCATGTGTGACAGAGATCGTCTGTCTCCCTCGGGGGACTCGAGGCCCGACCTCCCGCACAGAGAGCGGCCGCTCTATCAGGCAGGCTAAATCCCACGGGCCCTATACCCTGCGTCGCCAGAGCGCCCTATGAGGTGTCGGAGGGTGAGGATTAAGTTCACTACGCAGCTACCCGCTGGCCGCCGTTACACATGCACAGTAGCAGAGCAAAGGTAATGCTGCCAATTGTCAACAGCTGATCTGAGGAGGGATGTGTTATGGGGCTCAAGCTTGAACTAGAAATCTCACTTTAGCGCCCGCTCATCATTCATGGAAACCATCATCATCCATGGAAACGTGCACAGATGGAAAAAGGGAGGGGGGGGGTGAGGTCAAATCCCAGCAGCCATGCTTCCCAGATAAGCTATTTCCATATTCAGGATGTGAGTCGTTGTGTTGGTTAAGAGTGGGAACTCTGAGCTTAGAGTGCATGTGGAGTCAGATATTTCTTTTTTGACATGAATCTTGTCCCGGGAGTTACACGCCAAATGTTAGCGTGACCTATAGCAGCGCGACGTGTGAGCTCGGCGAGCCGTAAAACGGCCCGAGGCGTATTCAATTCAATACGCCTGCATGAGAGGTGCTTTAGGGGGGACTCGAATTCAGCCCGGCGGGGGTGTAGAGAAAGAAAATGGGTTTTATGGGAAATATAAATATATTTCAAAGAGCACGTCGTAAAAAGGAGCAGAGACATGTCTGTGTGCACTGTGAGATCCCGTTTGTGCTGTGAGAGCGCACGCTGCCGTGTCATTGGCGGAGGAGGACGGGGGAAGATGGGGGACGCGTAATGAGTTGTTTAAAAGCTCTGGGGTCCGTTAATTCTCGCTCTCCATCCTTCTTTCTCTCTCGCGCGCGCCCCTCGTCTCCCGCCGTCTAGCCTCCTCGTCAGCTTTCCGCTGTCACTCACTCTTAGTGTTAGCTGAATCTCTCTCTCTCTCTCTCTCTCTCTCTCTCTCTCTCTCTCTCTCTCTCTCTCTCTCTCTCTCTCTCTCCTGACGTACAGTAGACAGTTCCCAGATGTGTAAAGGCTTGTGCAGCCTTTGCGTTATCTTGCCATTGCCACCGTCTCCTGTTTGGCTGTGAAATGGACTGTGGTGAGCGGTGCGCTGTCAGCAATTTGTAGCGGTAATCGTCCCTGTGGCCACAGTTTGGATGCTCACCGTCACCATGGTAACGGAGGATGGCTTACATAAAGATAAATCGCCTCGTGAAATGCTTTCAGTCATTCTGTTGGCTCCCGACCATATCCTCACACCCCTCTGCTTTAGGGGAAAACACACTTATACTAAGTAAAGGCTTTTGGGTTCATATTGATCCGATGTCTTTTCTTCCATCAGCTCTGGGATTAGTGGTCAGCTTCACACAGCATGGAGAAAGGGAGTGTGCAAAATGAGAGAGAGAGAGAGAGAGAGAGAGAGAGAGAGAGAAGAGAAAGACAAGATGCGCAGTAGGCTACTGTAGGTACAGAGAGGAGCGAAAGAGTCCACAAAGGCGAAGAAAGAACATATACATATACAGTATATATATATATACATATATATATACACACATATACATATACATATATATACACATATATATATATGTATATGTATATGTGTATATGTGTATATATATGTATATGTATATGTGTGTATATATATACACATATATATATACACACATATACATATACATATATATACACATATA
>JAODUK010067228.1:0-16911 GCA_027564635.1 Typhlichthys eigenmanni
GAAGCCTGATGATGATAGAATCAGGTGTGTTAGAGCAGGGAGACATCTAAAACATGCAGGGCTGCGCCTCTCCAGGACCAGGGTTCCTTACCCCTGCTTTAGGGAATGACTCCGTTTTGCAGCCAGCCTCAAGTGGCCACTTGATGAACTGCAGGGTTTGGCACTGCATTGTATTTATTTCTCAGCACCGGAGGTTCTCGCTTATACGCTCACCAATGTTTAGAGATACCCTACACTCAAATGTGTTTTCCTTGTGTTTAGCTCCGCTTGGGTACTTGTTCTTAGCTATATACATGAATGTAGAACGTTTTTGCACTACAAAAGGGGGGTTTCTCCATCTAAAATCTGATTTAGAGGCATGTTAGGACATCACAACTAAATGTAATCTGTCTTGATCTAGAATGCACATTCTTGAAAACAAAACATTTTGCTTCTTAGTTTATGCTGGTGGTCTAAAATGAACCAAACATGGTAATATTGTGTGATTTTAAGATGCAAAGCATGCAACCAAATATGAATACTGCAACACAATTGAATAGAAAATCATGTACATTTTTTATTAACGTTGATTAAACTAAATTAAAATCATATTACATACACAAACAAGAAATGACATTAAAATACAGTATATCTTCTTATTATATTCAGTCTATTACAACAGCTTGGCTTTATCATTTTCACAATTCTACGATTCACAATACTATGTAGGTATGTGTGTTTTACTTTAAGGAACAGTAACAGATAATTAATCAGCTGAATAGCCTTGTGTACTTTAAATGAAATATTGACCATCATGGTTTGTTGTCCACACCGGTATGTCCACTCCATGTTTTCCCTGTGTTCTGTCCAATGATGATCGTCTTACTAGTGTCACCTGCCCCTCATTGTCTCTGTCCAATGGTCTGTCTTGTTATCCTGTTTTTAAGCCCTGGCTTTTCTCTTGTCCATGTCGATTGTTGTCAAATGTTTGCTGTGGCGTGTGTTCCTGCCTGTTTTGACATCAGAATAAAAGCCCTTCTGCTATGACAGTCACACGTACGGGTCATCCCACCTCCCAGTCTGACACTATACTGTGTTGCACATCTCTCTGGTCAATACAAACACACCTATCACTACATCATCAATGTAGAGTAGAGGTAGTTTAACTTTGTATTGAGGCTATGGGCTCCTGGAAATCTTTCATTTATCTGACATGGCTAGTTGCTTTTTTGACCAACTCTCTTCTAAAAGTTTCACGATGTCTCAAATATTATAGATTATATAATATTAGACAATGTAAGAGTATGGATGTAGTGAGTGTGGGGTATGGCATCCAGCACTTCATATCATCACATTCAAACAATAATTTAGGAAATCGCCACACATCACAGTGCAATAAGTAATGAGTTTGTAACATGGAATGTATCGACTAATTATATGGAGATGTTTGGTGTCTTTCACTCATTCTGAGGCTCTTGTGCTCCATTCTGATGCCAAGAACCATAGCCTAGAATAGGCTATGGTGCCTATTCTATTCAATACACCTGATTCAAGGTTGTTAGAAGCCTGATAATGACCCGTTGAATTGAATCAGGTGTGTTGGAGCAGGGAGAGATCTTAAACATGCAGGGTGTGGCCCTCCAGGACCGGAGTTGAAAAGCCCTGGCGTATAGGGTTTAAGGCGATACTCAACATAATTTGGACACGAGGTGACACACGCACACACACACACACCTCTGGATATTTGCGGAAGGCATATCTTCAAGAGCAGCTACAAATATCCACTGTCCAGTCAACAAAACTTTAATTAGTCTCCATAAGTAAATCTTGCTGATAGATGGCACTAGACCACGCCTTCTCTTTGAGAATTCTGCAAATAAAGGAATGTATAAAGATCATGACAATGCAAAACAAATTCAACAAGGTGATGTACTGTTTAAATTTAGCAGTTGCAAATTAATTAAATTCAATTTTGCTAAATAATGACTATCTTTAATCTTTTATTTATTCGATTGTTGTATTATGCTATGTTGGCAAATACATATATACATATTATGAAAAACATTGGTTTGATGTGGGTTTTACCTTTTTGTTCCATGTAACAATGAGAATAATACATAATAAAGACACGAGCCCAATCACTGATCCAACAATGATCCAAAGATCTGAAACTTAAATGAACAGGGAGCATATTAGCTATCTATTGATAATCATTCAAGTGTATAATCTCTGAATATTTGTGTTAGTGACCAGTGAACCTTATAGTTTATTGACTGCTACACTATTAGGCTACTTCTAGGCCTATACTAGCCTATCATACTACAACTGCTACAAGGTTATTGGCATCTAGTGTAATGTTTTGTGGCTGTTTTGTGTGGTAGTTACTATTTTGAAATCCTACCCTATACTGAAACTTGTGATGGCTGTTGATTGGCTGTTGGAGAAAGGGGATGTAGCCTCACTGAGCACTTGATGTAATATTGGAGGGATATAAGATAAGGTGACTTACTGTACGTACTGAACAACTTGTTCTTCAGGCATACACTGTTATACTTTTGTACATTTGTTTCACTTTGATAGAACAGCTGTTTAGCGTGAATATATTTTTCTAGTATTTAGGCAAACCGAGTTATATATACTACTTCTAAATAAACTGTAGCCATTACCCGCTCCACAAGTATGCTCCTTTATCTCCAGGAAGGTGTAGCTCACATGCGTAGCGTCAGCATTCCTGAGCTCACAGATGTATGTCCCCTGGTATTCCACAGAGGAATCCCTGAGCTGAAGACCCCCGGTCTCAGACACACCCTGGACCACCGTCTTCCACGCCTCCTGGACCTCCAGCTTCCTGCTGGCCAGAGAATGGAGCACCGTCTCACTGTGGTTGAACGTCCAGGTGAGGTCCAAGATGCTCAAGTTGGCAGGTGAACTGCAGAGGATTGTCACTTCACTACCAGCTGTAGCACTGATGCTAGCTGAAATATAGATTACAAGGTGTTACTGATTAAAGATACAGTCTTGAAATAGAGATTGTAGCTTTGCAACTGTAGCACTGATGCTAGCTGAAATATATAGGTATATGTGTATTAAAGGTATTGTAAATCGTTCTTGAACTCAAATCAAAACATAAACATCGCCCCACACATTGGAAACACATTAAGGCTATAGGATATTGTTAATGTGTGTGTTCTAAAACCATTTATGTTTCTATGCGGAGTCAAGGCTATGAAAGTAGACTACTGAATCTTTTTTCCACATGAATGGAAAGCAATAGAAATTTAGTGTATTGTCTTAAAATGTATACCTTTAATGTGTATAACATTTGTCAATAGGTCATAGGTCATAGATTGTATAGCTGTTAAATGTTTAGCTGACTTACGCTGTTGTATCACCGTGGCGATCCTTGTGCTTCCGTTGGTGCTGATAGAACAGATGTAGGCTAGTTGATGATCTCTAATCTGTAGAGAGCTCATGATATTATAAAGTCCTGGCTCATACGTCCAGACTGTGGTTCTGTTCTGGAGGTTTAGTTCTGATGGAGGACTGGTGGACCAGGAGAGCTCAGGCGCTGGGTAAATTCCTCCAGAGCTGCAGGTTATTGTGTCATTTACCAGTTCAATGTCAACTTTACCTACAGGAGCTGGAGTGAGAGGACCACAACACAAACAAAACAACATACTGTATACCCATGGCAGATAATCAGAGCCATAATTCAATTCAGCAACAAACCTTTGTGAAATTAGAGGTTACTGCTTCTACCTTACCAGTTTATGGTTACTACGCTAAACTTGAAATTATTATTTATAAAGGGTCAGTGGTAAAATGAATGAACACTAAAGTCCAAATCATTTAATTTCCTCTCATATAAAGGTCAACCACCTACCTTCCACTCTCAGACTGATGAAAGACTCTGTGCTGCTTCGAACAGTGCTGGAAAAACATTTATATCTCCTCTGGTCCTTGATGGACACCCCTGACAGCTGGAGTGATGCATTTCCCTTAGAGATCTGGTCATGGAACAGGGAGGTCCTGTTGGTAAAATCCTTCTCCTGGTTCGTGAGATCGTCCTTACCACTGTGGTATGTGTGGACTAATAGCCCATCGGTACTCCATTTGATGACCTCTTCACTGGCTGGAGGGAATGTGCAGGGCAACAGACAGGGCTCCAGGAATACACAGGACACTGTGGTGTCTTAAATGGTTCAGAGCCCAGAAACAGACATATGTTTATAACGGTTTATATTTATGTTTATTCGTGCTTATTAAAATCTCTATTACCTACAGTACATTTCTTATAAACATACCCCATAAAACAAATGTTAAGCTGTGCGCTCTCTCTCTCAAACACACACACACACACACAGACACACGCACACTTTATTGTGTTGTGACACACGCACAGACTGTTATGATTCAGTGGAAGGACATTGTGGTAATCTGAGTGCATACCAATACCCTGGGAGAGCTGTTTGACGCTTGCCCCCTGCAGGTTCTTACCTGTGGCCATTTTACATGCCCGTACAAGTTACACGTCTGCAAAGAAGGCTTACCAAGTTTATGTTTGAAAAGTAATTAATTTAAATGTAAATGTTACCCAACTATGTTCCACAAACATTACAGCATTACAACACACCAATGTACCAATGTCTTGTCCCAGAGCAGACAGACAGACAGACAGACAGACACTCACCTCCCCTGATAATAGTCACTGTTGTAAGAAGATCCAGGACCACCAGGTATATAAAGTGATACAGTGATACGTCCATCTTCTGTGTGAACTGGAACACTGGATCACCCTCACACATGAACACTCACAGTAACTGTGTGAGTCTGACACTGTGATGGTATGAGGAGGAGGAGGAGCGTGATTCAGAGCCAACATAAATACTCCCCTGGTATGTAGCTATTGCTTTGTGGAAGTATTTAAACAAACCATAATGTTAATTTGCTTAAGACTTGTTTTAACCTTGTGTTGCTGTGGTAACATGACCATATGCTTCTAAATATGGCTCGCGTTAACAGTGTGTGTGTGTGGTTGAAGTTGCCTGAATGTTTTCAAAGAGGGCAAAACAACCAAACAGGTAGAAGATAGTGAAACATGCTAGCATTGTTAGCATTTAGCGTACAGCAACAGCAGCTTTTGGTTAGCACTGTTGTGGCCCCAGGGAGGAGCAAATGCCCATGGAAGTACACAGTTTCATTGTATTACATAATGTCATGTGGCAGACATAACGCAGAATGTGTGAAGACAAGGCAGAGCAGAGGAAAGAAAGAAAGAAAGCAAGCATGTTAGGAGGGGCGTCTGACCCGGGGAGGAGAAACAGTCTGGTCATCTGTTATGTTGCTCATGTACTGGGGTGTGGTTTTTATAAGCAATATTTCACTTTGTGCCTCAAGTCTTAAAATTAAAGTGTGTTTGCAAGTCTTTTGAATATTCATTGTAATCTCATATTGTCATGTTAAATGTCATATGAAGTGTAAATTGTTTTTATACACTATATAGTGTGTATATATATATATTTACTTTTTCAAGGTTACCTTTGTGTGTGTGTGTGTGTAACGACTTTAACTCTAACTCACTATAGTTTTTTGAGTGTACATAATTTATTCATAATTTATGAATAATGATTCATCATGCCAGATGCCAGATGCCGGACAATGACAATATTGTATCAGTCACAGGACAGATCATATTACATCATGGTCAAAGTGCTCCTTGTCAGCCTTCCTGAAATTAAGCTTCAGCGTCATTGTTCTTCGGAAAACCCATTGGCAGGACATGCCTGACCACAGAAAATACCTGTTCAATCCCCTTCAGACTTTTGAGTTCAAGCAGGTCACATCTATCAAGAGAACACATGTACTTACTTACATTCTATCTTCACTGCTTACAATTTGTGACCATCATTGTGAATAGTGAAAATGCCTATAATATGTAGACATAAAACAATATATAAAAAAGGGGCTAATTTTAAGGGGTGCTCTAGCGCCTAGAAAATGCATTTCAGCCCTTTAACGTTAGATTTTGCAAACTTGTCTCATTTTGTACAGGACAAACAAATACATAGTTAAATATTTTGGGGGGGCTTGCTTATCGAATCACCCGACGATATGAGCCACCTAGGCTACTCTCGGATAGAGTTGCCTATCTGTTTAGACTGAGTCTGTTTCGGATATTTTGCTGTGCTCTGACTCTGACAGGTCTGATCCTAGAATCTCTCCTGGCCTAAAGTTCTAAAATAAATATTTTGTCCAGTACTTCCTGACAGTACACATTCACAGTAATTTAAGATGGCCTGTGAACATTTTATTTGAATGATGCAAATTCAGCTGCCATTGTCAAAAGTTATGAAGTAATGCATATATGCTGTCAGTCATAAGGTCACATCTGTTTATATACTTCATAAACATATTCATCCATCCGATTTGTTTGTGAACTGGACCACCCTTACATGAACACTAACAGTAAGTATGTTAATTTATATAAAGGTAATGGTGCTTTTATTGTCACATACACAAATGTAGCGAAATTCATCCTCTGCATTTAACCCATCCCTCAAGGGAGCAGTGGGCAGCCACTGTGCAACGCCTGAGGACCAACTCCAGATTGGAGCCAGTGTCACTGGTCACATGACACTGACTGGAGAGTGATCCTAACATGATTTTTGTGGGGGAAATCAAAGCACCCGGAGGAAACCCACACGGGACAAGCATGCAAACTCCACACACAAAGGCCGGGACGACCGAGGTATAGTGCTTTTCACAGATCACAAGGTGCTTTACATAAAAAATACAGTGCAGGTAAAAAATAAAAACACAAAAAGCAGCAGTGAATATTAAACAACAACATAGGAGAAGTGAATACAACACAAGTCAAAAAACATAACAATAAAATAAAGCAAAGAAACCGCTGCTCTTTTGTGTCGCAAGGAGCCAGTTGAGGTGGTACGGGCATCTGGTAAAGATGCTCCCTGGGCGCCTCCCTTGGGAGGTGTTCTAGGCACGTCCAGCTGGGAGGAGGCCTCGGGGAAAACCCAGGACTAGGTGGAGAGATTATATCTCCACACTGGCCTGAGAACGTCTCGGGATCCCCCAGACAGAGCTGGATAATGTGGCTCAGGAAAGGGAAGTTTGAGGTCCCTTGCTGTAGCCGCTGGCCCTGCGGCCCGACTCCGGTGATGGATGGATGGATGTTTAAAATTAAATAAAATAAATAGATAAAACAATCAAAGAACTATCCAATATCCAGTAACCAATGTCTGAATAAAAATGTTTTCAAGTGGCCTAATAAAAACACCAGTAGACTCAAGGGATCATGTTTGATACAAACACCAGTAGACTCTAGAAATTGTGTTTGATACAAACACCAGTAGACTCTAGGGATCGTAACCAAAAAGGACATGCATTCCAAAGTTGGGGTGCAACTGCTTGGAAAGCCCGGTCCCCTTGTGTTAATTGGGCTGCTAGAACATTTTTGTCTGATGATGAAGAATGTCATTGATATACATTATTGTGGTCTTGCTCATGCAGGGTTCAGTAACTGTGTGAGTCTGACACTTCAGAGTCAACACAAATACCTCTGTTCCTCTGAAGGGAGAGTTTATTTTAGGTAACCGGGCCAGTAAGGCCTTGACAACCACATCTTGGGATCACACAGTTAATGCAAATGAGAACTGAGGTGTAAAACTGAAATGTGTAAGAAAGGGTTAACTTATTTGGTTCGCTACACTAACTAAAATAAAAATGTAATACATTTAAACATACAGCACAAGGTTGAAGAAGGGAGGGCAGCACCATCTAGAGTGTGAAGGTGGACTAGGTGGCCACCATAACTATATGTGCTACAGTATATTCTCTCTCATATATGGAGGGTGAGCTGCGACAGTTTCAGTATCTTGTGCATGTTGTGTGCCCCATGAAACACATCTTAAGCCATGCCTCTCTTTCTCTGTCACACACACACACAACAGATATATGATTCAGTAGAAAAACACGGTGGAAACCTGAGTACAAGTCTGCTGACATCAACTAATAACTAACATTACAGCTTTAGTACTACAACACACATCAGCTGTCCCAATGTCTTGCCCCAGTGCAGATGTTGGACAGGTCGCCAGATGGTAGACAGACTGATATATCTCACCTCAATCAGACTCACCCCTCACTCATAATGTCTCACGGACACATTAACACACATTTGAAATGCTTTATTCATTATTACATTAATTTCATATGCATTCAAAATATAGTAGATTTAGAAATATTTTGGAACACTTATAAAGCTAGCGTTTCCTCCACACTGCGAGGCTGCCTATGAATGCTGAAGGAGCAATGTTTTGCTAGCTGCTTGCTCTTCTCTTGGGCATGCTGGTCAATGGCACTGACTAGTGGAGAGAGCGAACCTGACATGTTTTTCGAGTTTTTTTTTTTTAGTGTGGCTAATGGCTGGTACTGTACTTCAACAGCAGTTGTAAATGTTTGAATTTGAATTTATTGAAGGATAGCCCCTTGAGATGCAGCATCACATTATCGAGGGGGTCCTGAAAAATGCCTGGTCCATTTACAAGTCACAGGGCAAACCTACCTGAAAGACCTCTCTTTGGCCTGTCTACAAATAAAATAAGATTTAAATGAGACAACAGAGAATGCTAAATGCTCAGTGTGGGATGAGATGTTACATTGCAGCTGCCTGCCTCCACAGCAACACAGGGCTGTAGGACCATCTGAATAATGAAAGTCGTTTACACAGCTGGTTTGACCTTATATTGAGGTAGCATGTATGCTTGTGTTTGTTTGTCACGTTTGTGTGTAGGTTCAAGTTACCTGCAGGGAAAAACAACCAAATACTGAGACATATGTTGGTTACTAGCAGTGACAGAATGTAGCACAGCTTAAGAGCAGCTTTGTTTAGCACTGTTGTGGCCACAAGGAGGCCCATATGTCCATGAAGTACACAGTTTCATTGTATTACGTAATGTCATGTTTATTACACTTTCATGAATTATGATATTTTCATCTTCACAAAATAGCCTAAGGGGTAACTTTAACTTCACAGAGTACCTGTAGGCCTATATGGCTACTTATGTTCCAGGGAGAGGGGGGAGGACTTTGCACTTTCTCCCTGAAATCATTTCTAGATAGGGTAGGCCGAGTATGGATGTCACATGGGTTGGTTGTAACCAAGCTCACAGCTCCTACACTAGGGGGTGCTGTTTCAATATTCATGCCAAAAGTAACTGTCACATCTTCATTTGTGAGAACATTTTGCTTTAAAACGTTAATCCACACCAGTCATAGGTGAGACTGTTTATTATTTTCAGCCACTAAAACTAAATATTTCACATCCTTTTCTTTTTTATATAAGTCTTCATTTAATAGAAGCAGTTTACCGTATATGTTAAACATTTGAAAGTTAAAGGAAAGTGTTAGTAAAAGGTTGATAGCTTATATGCGTTGCTATGTCAGCCAACAAGCTATCTAGCAACTAATGTTTTTAAACACTCAGGTTTTGGTAGGTTTTCACCATTTAATCATATGTTTTATGACAAAGATGCTACAAAGCCTCACTGTATCTTATTGTTATAGGACAATGCCAAGAAATCCATTGAGGAAAACAGAGGGGCAGCACCCCACCAGATATGCTCAAAACCCTGTAAGACCTGTGTTGATAAATGTACAACGCTACTTAGCTCTCTGATATACACATTTAAAAATAATACCAAAATTACATACAGTATGTGACACTTACAGGCTTCATTTGACACCCAATTAATTATAAGCATGCTTTTCTAAGAGACAAAAAAAAGTTTCCAGGGAGATATGTATGGAGACGTTTTTCAATGGCGTGGCCCAGAGGTGGGCCAGGGCATGGTTTGGTTGGACCCGGGTGCGGTATGCATCAGTGTGATCACAATCGTGCACGAGGACGAAACTGAAGTCATCGGCGCAACAGTTGTTTCATCACAAACAGCATGGCGGTAAAGGGAACACTTTGGTCTACAGCAGAAATGTTTATAGGAAATTTAGGCAGACGAGAGTATTCAGGAGCAACTGGATACAACACACAAGAACTATCTACTTACATACTCGTGTGTATCAAAGAACCACTGAGCAATGTTGGCAAAAGCTGAAAAAACTGCGTGTTCCGTATCTGAAGGTACGAGATGCACTCCGTAAATCTGGTAGCTCGTCAGACATCAAGGACATATTCCAGTGGAACGATTATGTGGACAAAGTAATTGGCCTGAAACCAACCTAATGTTTTGGAGTATGCCTGCTCTGGCCGTGAATTGTAAATGGACTGTTTCATTTATTACAGATTTAAATACATGGTGGATCAGCCTCTCAATGCATACAGTACTACTACTTTACTTTATGTACTATTCATATAAAATGAAAGTTACAATACAAGTCATGATGCATGATAAATTCCTGCAACAGCAGGACAGTGACCCTATTGTGTATCATAGTACAGAGACTGTCTGCATTCTTGTAACTCAGTTTGTGTTCTCGTCAAACAAGAAAAGCAATTGACAAAGCTTAGCTCACTTGAAATACCTGTTCAGACACTTTTACATACTAGGTGCCCTACCCATGTGCCACTGCTGCCCTCACTAATGTTCTATTGTTCTATTGTCTTTTACAGCCGACGTTTCATGTTGTCTTTTCACATTGTGAATTGTGAAAATGTCTGTCCTCCTCCTCTGCCCTTAAAGGGAGACGTTGGGCCTCATGTATGTATGTTAGCGAGTGCAACGTAAAAGTGAGCGCTTATAATAGCCTTGCTTGTCTACATGTCTAAACCGAGAGATAAAGTGCATAAAACCCCCAAATAATTTTTTTTGTGCGACTATAAAATTGAACAGCGCACAAACAATAAAATCCTTCAGCACGTCTCTCTATTGCCTGTCTTGCTCGAGATTAACCTTGCCGGTACTTTCAGGGGCGGAGAATTTTCACTGCAAAACCGGCTTGCGCTTTGCACCGCAGTTTTCATACGTACATACCGTCACCAAAACAACGTTTCTTCAGCTTGCAGAAAGGCATTAAGCATGAATAAGAAAGCTCAATTTGCAATCCTATGTTTTTTCAGCAGGCAGAATAGCTTTAGCCATGTGAGTGCTGTTCGTACATACAATGCCATGTTTTAGGCGCAAAGTGAGACAGAATTATGCCTAAAACGGGCGCTAACACATTAGTACATGAGGCCCTTAGTAAGGAGAGGGTATATTGTACCTACTCTGTATGCATCCATTACGAGAACTTTGTGTGTTTTTGGTTATTACTTAATGAATTTGAACACTAAATGTACACCTTACTGTTTTGATATTATTTGAATATCCTTTCCTGGAAGGTAAGGCACACAATAGCTAACCTGACATGCCAGAGTCCATCTGGGGAGCCGTACATTGAAACGGTTTGTGAAGGGCAGGTACTTTCAACAAAATACTTGTCAGTTGATTGGATGAACCATCTAGTCGTTTCCGCTGTCTGCAAAAACCTAAACCACGCCTGTACAGCTATCAACACGACACTGATTGTAAAGTTCAGTCGCTACTCGACACATTCAAAATGATTCCGAGGCTTTCCAGACTGATTCTCAAGGCAAAATTAAACTGATCTCGCGAGGCTACACAATCACTGCCATGTGGACAATATGATTGCCAATTCTGCACAGGCTACAAATCTCTGTATACAATAGATTCACTGTGAAATGCTGTATGTTGCTGGCACTGATGGCGTCCTAACTGTTTTGGGGGGGTTTATCCATTAATTCCTTAAATACATGGTCAGTCAGTCTCGAGAACACTTGCTAACTTCGAGCTCAAATCAAAAAAATGCTCCTCCTCAGTGCCACTCAATTAAAGTGTAGTGCTACAGCTTTGTTGATGTGAGTGGTGTTCGCCACTTTGTTTATGTTCAGAGCCAGGGCTGTGTAGAAATATCAGATAATTTTTTCAACACACAGAGATAGAAAAATGCAACATGTTATTTGGTAAATGTGACAGAAGGTGTATTAGATTACAATTAGCTTGCAATAGTTGACTTTACCTTTAAGGGCTATATAAATATACTTGATACATATCCAATTTTTGTGTATATGTGTGTTTAACTTGGGAGCATTCATCCTTGCAGTTCACCAGTACTAGCAAGTTACTGGAAGATGCCTTTTTCTAATGATCGGGAGTTTGAAACTGAATGAAGGGTCTCTCATAGAAAATAAGTCATGATTATTTAACACAACGCAAAAGCATAGAATGAAAAATGTTGATGTGGGTTTTACCATTTTCTTCTCTTCATTATTAATAGAAGTGCCTCACCAATACACAATATTAAAATGCACCCAATCACCCCAGCATAAAGTGGATGTATCTATTGTACCAGTGCCAGGTACCATGTTATTTCAGAGGCAGCTCTGAGTTGAAGACTTAGAATTTAGTTTTGACTAGTCAAAATAATGGTTGCACATATTAGTTTGAATAATGATCTCAAAAGAACGATGCAGATACAGTATATCTAACATTTAGGGGTATTTAAGATATCTTAAATTGTAATTGTGACTATTCAGAATTCAGTTGAAGATATCAACAATAGACACTGAGGATATCTGTAATGAGAAACTCCATAGGCAGGAATGGCAATAGTCCTTTCAAACTGACTATAGACAAAATTACAAAATTGTCATTTCGACTAGTCAGAATTACATTTTAGATATCTTTAAATGGAGTTTTAAATAGGCGACATTGTGTTGCAGATATAAGAAACATCTAGTCTAGCAAATAAATGTTAAAATGGTTTGCCATTGGCACATTGTCTCTCAACACTGCCCTGGCAGAGAAGACATGTCCCTGAGTCAGCATGAGAGATCACGCTCTCTTGACTCCTTGGTGCAGGCTTGTGTTGTTGACTGCTCCCCAGGAAGGAGCTGCTTTCGGCCACACCACTGGTGAACCAGTGGGGAGTGTCCCTGTCTCCCCACTCCTGAGATCTGCTCCTCGTATTCTCCACAGGCGTCTCCAACACCTCTCAGCTCGGGCCAGACATCCAGTCTGATGCTGCTTGCTCACCCTCCATGTCTGCAGACTACACAGCAGATGAAGTACCCTCAGGCCCTGCAGCATGTAGCACTGGGCTCTGCTGCTCACTTCCATTGCTGCTGCACTGGCAGGGTACTATCCCCGGGGGGTTGTGGAGGGTTGGACCATCACCAGCAGAGAGAGAGAGAGAATTTGCCAAATACAACATAATATATCTATTTGCTTCATATATTATTAGCATTAATATAAAATAAAAAATGAGACTAAATGAAAAATGTTTATAATAAAAATACCGTAGTAGCACATAAAGTACACCAATTCCAACCAAGGAAACAGCCAGCCCTGGGATGATGAGCCAATGATGACGCTGCAATTGTTTTTCTGTACAAAGTAGACATGCATAATGTATACTGTATATTTTAAAATGTGTGTGTGTATAGTGAAACATAACAAGTAATCTTCTAACAACCTAGAGATCTGAAGCGAGACTGAATCTAGGTGGGATATGACTATGTACTGAAAAGAAACTGCTTACAGTAGATTGATGTATTTTTCTAGTATTTAGGCCAACTCATATATGTAAAGCATCTCCATTACCTGCTCCAGTCTCCTTCATCTCCAGGAAGGTGTAGCTCACATGTGTAGTGTCAGCATTCCTGAGCTCACAGATGTACGTCCCCTGGTATTCCACAGAGAAAGCCCTGAGCTGAAGACCCCCGGTCTCAGACACACCCTGGACCACCATCTTCCACGCCTTCTGGACCTCCAGCTCCCTGCCGGCCAGAGAACGGAGCACCGTCTCATCGTGGTTGAACGTCCAGGTGAGGTCCAAGATGCTCAAGTTGGCAGTTGAACTGCAGAGGATTGTCACTTCACTACCAGCTGTAGCACTGATGCTAGCTGAAATATAGATTACAAGGTGTTACTGATTAAAGATACAGTCTTGAAGTAGAGGTGTTAGCTTTAATTGACTATTTACAGTAGCTGACTCACAGTGTTGTGTTACAGTGGCCATCCTTGTTCTACCATTGGTGCTGATGGAACAGATGTAGGCTAGTTGATGATCTCTAATCTGTAGAGAGCTGCTGATATTATGAAGTCCTGGCTCATATGTCCAGACTGTGGTTTTGTTCTGGAGGTTTAATTCTGATGGAGGACTGGTGGACCAGGAGAGCTCAGGCGCTGGGTAAATTCCTCCAGAGCTGCAGGTTATTGTGTCATTTACCAGTTTAATGTCAACTTCACCTACAGGAGCTGGAGAGAGAGGACCACAACAAAAAAACAAAAACAATGATGCACATGTCATATAATCAGAACCAGAATACAATATAATTTGTTGTGAAATATCTTTGTACATATAGGTTGGTTACAGTACAAAATATTGAATTTCTTGAATTGTTATCCATTTTAAGTACTTCTTTAACTTATTTAAAGTGCAAAATACATCTGTATCTGTGCACACACACACACAGATATGTAACTTCATTTATTGGTAATTAATAGTAAATAAATGTACAGATTTACTTAATAGAAATAGAATTTATAGTGTACTTTTAGTATTTAGTAGGGCTGTCGTGGTTAACTAATTTTCCATGCGGTGATTTAGGTTGGTTTCATAGCGCGGTGTGCGGTATTATTGCCATATTTTTGTTTTTGTTTTGAGTGGTCAAGTGTGTGGCGGAGATCTGAATAAGCGTGGTTCTGGGGCATAAACACATTTTCTAGGCAAAGTGATCTCAGTCCGTAATGAGACAATTGTGCAATGGCATATCGGCTACCGGTTTAGTGCACCGGTGTTCTGACTGTAGGTATGCAATCATGTTCAGCATATGTTTAATCTAAATGTCAGCTGAATATTACCAAATAATTAAAATCATATTAAATAGCGCAATGTCAAAAGCCTATGATGCGCTAAGCTACATACCTTGGCTTAGCATTATTGTAAACAGAAAGAAGTGATGGCACAAGTTGTTGGTCTGTTTTCAGTTATAACAACCCAAAATGTTAGGGTACATCTATTCCGTTTTCTTTCCCACAAGAAATAGACATGTCCCAAAATAATTACTTGAGAAGTGTGCATGCGCTGCCAATACATCCGCGGTGCGCTAGCTTAAGACAAAACTGTAATTAAGACAAAACTGTAATAAAGTGCAGTAAAACGTAACATCAAAGTGTCGTAAATACATACATTCCCAAAGGCTACAACTGGCTACAACGGGGCTGGGAAAAATGTGCACTTCAATAGCGCACCTTCCCTAAATTAAACTTCATATTCGATGGGCTAGGCTCATGAAAAAGTGAACATTGCGATAATGGCGGTTGCTTGCCATTGCCCGCGTTTGGGTTAGCAACACTATTGCAATATTGCAGTTATCGTGACAGCCCTAGTATTTATGCTAACTTCCGGGAACTATTTTGAGGCTCCGTTGCTGTGAAAAATCAGTCCATTGGAGTGAACGGAGATGACACAACTCTCACTATACATGGCTCTGCTCCTACCTTCTACTGTCAGACTGATGGAAGACTCCTTGCTGCCCAGAACAGTGCCAGTATAACATTTATATCTCCTCTTGTCCTTGAAGGACACCCCTGACAGCTGGAGTGATGCATTTCCCTTGGAGATCTGGTCATGGAACAGGGAGGTCCTGCTGGTAAACTCCTTCTCCTGGTAGGTAAACTGGTCCTGACCCCTGTAGTATGAGTGGACTACTGGCTCTCCAGGAGTGGAGATCATCCAGTGGATGACTTCTTCACTGGCTGGAGGGAAGGTGCAGGGCAACAGACAGGGCTCCAGGTATACACAGGACACTGTGGTGGTATCTGCGATTTAGCCCAGGACAAGCAATCATTTTAAGTAGGGTTTATATTTACAGTGTTTTGTGCTTAAAACCAACAGGCAAGTATTTAATACCTCTTCATCCCCAATCCCCCCCAACTTTTCGAGTGAAGCTTATTTGTTAAAATACAATGTGTGGTTGCTATTATTATACACGTCTGGATCACCAAGTCTCTCGGCTATTAATGTAATCTAACAAGCAGTTCCCATATTAAACTATTTTTAAAAGTCAAACCGATTAAACCCCATATTTGCGTTTACAAATCGCTTGTGCACGTTGACACGCTTGAAAATAGCACTTTTTCTAATATCATGCAATATAACATCATACATCATCGGAAAGAACGCACTCGTGCTGTTCTATCCATATTATCTGCTTCCAAATAACAGCACAACTGGCAAAAACATCTTATAAAGATCACGACACGAATTACGTTTTTTCCTTGCATCGACCCAAAAATCTCTTAAAAAGGATATTCCATGAACAAAAGAATTCTGCGAACGGCATACTGATCGTCCATTTTAAAGAAATGCTCTTGATTTGGGACAGCCATACTTTGGGGACTGTAGTTCTATTAGAGGTCATTGGCATCTTACAGACATACATACAGTCTGCGAAAGACTACACTCAATCTAAAACTACACTACCCTTCATTCCCGGATCCAGAGAAACATTTTAAGGGGTCATATGACACAATTTACCAATCAAGAATTTTAGAAACATTACATTACGTCTCTCCGCGAGCCATCACCTTATCGTAGTGGAGAGGTTTGTCCAAGAAACAGTCCAAACTTTTCAGACATTAATACAGTTGGCATTGGGGAACAGATTTGGGATATCACAAAATGACGCTAGCCAGTAGTCCAACAAGCTAGCTGACGTTAGCCTGCTAAAACATCAGCAAATCCACCATCTTTCCTCTGCATTGCTCCTGAGAGCTGGGTTGTCTGGAGCCTTGTGCTCCTGGTAGGGTCTCCCAAAGCAAAGTGGTCTCAGGGGAGGGGCCAGACAAAGAATGGTTCAGAAGACCCCTATGAAAGATCATTCAAGAGGAGAGG
>JAODUK010067238.1:0-16911 GCA_027564635.1 Typhlichthys eigenmanni
AAAGGGAGGTTTGGGGTCCCCTGCTGGAGCTGCTGCCCCCGCGACCCGACTTTGGATAAGCGGATGAAGATGGATGGGTGGATGGATGGATTTAGAACATTTTAAAATTGTACAGCCCCTGCTCTGTCGAATAACACAAGCCATATACCAATCTCTTTGGCGGAATATCTGGATAATGAGGAAAAACCTTGAGTTTCTAGCATTTAGCGTTCTGAAAATATGAAAATGATATGAAAAATCATTTTAAGTCACTTAACAAGCATCATTGACATGTCATGTTACGTCTGTAATGTGCAAGATGTTTATTAAAATAGTTTAAACATTGTACTACTTTAATATCCAGCCTGATGCAACTATAAAGAAAATAGGCTTTGATTTAGTTATTGTTGATTTACAAACGGGTGAACAGCAACAACAATTTATATTTATTTGTGGAAATATCTGTATGTAGTAGGCTACACTAGGCATCAGGGTTTTTCTTTAGCGGGCGTACCGAAAGTAGGCCCTATGTGCTGGCTCTTTCTCCATGAAAGTAATGCCAAACATACATCCAGTGATCTTTGAGAAGTTAGAAAATGCAACAGCATTGTAGGCTACTGGCAACACATTCTCAATACAACAATAAAAGACAGTTCACACAACTTCCTCAATAAAATGGTCCCATTCCCACCGATTGCTGTATATAGTGCCACCTTTCATTTCAGAGAATACCGTTACGTAGCCTGAAGCGCACACCACCCATCACGGCAAGTTCCAGCCTTAACATGCACACGTGACCTGGCTATGAAAACAAAAACCAGTGGAGCTCAGCTTACAGCACACACAGGGAGTGTGACGTCATTATGTGCTCAGAATAGTTTGATATATTAATGCTATATTAATTCATATTTAAAATAACGTACAGAGCACCTTAAAAGCTAAATGAGGGACAGCAAGCATTTAAAGCCTGTAGCAGTCAGTGACATCCGCTCACATCCCCACCCCTGCATCGTATGGCTCACCACTGAAGGCTGTGTGGCTGCTAAGCCAAGCACAAAGAGTGCTGAGCTAGTCGCTAGGCACTGTATTTATAACGCAAAAACCCCATTGAAACAGATGTTTGTGGCAACCGCTGTGGGTTGTTAGGAGCCTGTAGGGAGTTATTTTGAACATAGCGCTTGACGAGCTAGGCTCTCAGGCAGGAATGTGGACTGGTCATTTCTCAGGCTATAGTTCAGATGGTTTCTTTAAGTGGGGTCACTATTCCTAAATGTTCTTTGTTTACAGTCCAGTGTCTCCTCATACAATTGTACCTGATACATTATGTTGAATGGTGGCTGATGCATTTGTGTTAGAATATTCGAAAAGTAATTTTCAGGAATGTCATTTTCGAAACCTGCCCACACTTTTTTTCCCTCTCCTTGTCACATGACCAACTCTCTCCCTTTCACCTTCACCTTCTCTTGTCCCTAGTCACTCCATCCCATGGTAAAGATGATGCATATACTGTAACATTACCAGCAGAAATCGAATGTGACCAAGGTGTGCGTGCAGATTTGTGATTGAGGCAGGCTCCAAAATGCCATGTTAGAGGTGGATCCGAAACCGAATACGGTATTCAGATAAGCACAAAATAGGGTTTTTTTTACGAATATTTACTTCAAACAAATATTATTTTAATAACAAACCGTTTCTGGCTTTGTAATATGAGCGTGGTGGATACTTGTGGTCAGCCTGCTTTGATGATTCGGCAGGAAGATAATATGAGAGCAGAAAGTCATAGATAATTGACTTGAGAGTAACGCTGACCGCAGCCGGATTTAAACCTTAGGCATGTTAGATCTACGCCCGTGTCACAAAATAGAGAGCTATCTAGCACAGTTGATGTGCCACTATTTCAGCTTAAAAGACGTAGTGGAGCTGGTTAGACCATGGGTTAGGCTAGTGTTAGCCTTGTAACCTAGCTTGTATTTTTGGTAGTGTAGAAGTAGCTCTGTCTAATTTTAACTTGAAACCTGAAAATGTAGCCACTCAACAGATCAGCTAGTTGATCAGCTAGCAGCTAACTTTTTCTCTGGAGTTTCACGCTATTGGTGCGTTACCGCCACCTACTATGTAGAATGGCGCGCATATGATATATAACATTTTTGTTATGTCTTTGAGCAAAATCTAATAAAAGGAATGTCAGTCAGTAAGTGCTAGCAAAAGCCATTACTATTACAGTAGAAACACTACAGGAGAACAGCTCACAGCAACTTTAAGCTTCCTCCAACAGTTCATATCCTTTTATGGAACATCTGTAACAGCCTGATTAGGGAAGGGAGTATTTCTCTCTTTCTCTCTCTCTCTCTCTCTCTCTCTCTCTCTCTCGCTCTCATATAAAACACAAACAGAGATCCATAAACATTCTCCCATTCTCGTTCTCTCACACACAACCACACACACCGCTAGCTATTTTAATTCAGATAAAAGTGGGACACTCCCTGAGGGACCATTATCTGACATTATAAATATAGCCTCTTAAAATATACTTATCACACACTAAATGCCTATACATGTCCATTGACAAGGGCCTGTGTACTGATACAAAACACAGTATATGGATACATATGAATGTGCAAACAATTGCAGACAAGATCATTCACATTGCCTACATGCACATTACGCACACATACAGAAACACATGCACTTTGTGTAGATTATGTTATTGTATGTGCAACACTTAAATGTTTAAAACATAGCACCTCAGTGAGACACATACTGTACACTTTCAATCAACTTATTTTCTACCACGTATCCCTGCTTCTCTACAAACAAACCACATGGAGCGTGCGCACGCACGCACACACCATCAACAGCCCTGCATGAAATGGAGGGCACATACAGGTTCTTTTTACCGAGACCCCCTCTGCTATTTGACCCGAGACCCCCCTCATTCCCGTACACAAGGGGGCAATACAAGCATAGTAATAGTATTAGAAATCATAATTAAAACCCCGCTAAAACCTATGGTTTGAGAACAACTGCCACAGTGAGAAGCTACAGATGGCTACATAGACAGGGTATCCAACACGATACCTGCAGGGACGACGAGAGTCGCCCGCAGAGCATGTTGTAAAAATAGCACTACGGTAGTCGCCATGGAGCTAAACATTTTATTTGTGTTGCTGTTTTATTTTATTTTATCAATAACACTTGCATTGATGTAGATTTTAATATGACGATGTTGAATGTAACATCTTCAAAACTGCTTTACTGATCTCTTTGCATGCTAAAAAAATCATCTAGCCTACTTCTACACAGCCCTTGCTCCGACCATAAATAGGAACATAAAGTGGCGAACACCGCTCACTATTAACAACTCCACTTGCTTCAAAATGTATTGCAATGTGTAGGGCAGGCCGATTTTGATTTGACCTTTAAAGTTAGCAGGCGTTCTCGAGACTTTACCCTGCATGTAATTGTTTCCTAAAATATGTTGCATAAGTGATCATTTGTACAAAAATATAGGCCCAACAGGTGTGATTTAAAACCAAATGCTTCAACAAAAGTGCTCAATAACACAAAACTGTCAAGAAAGATACACACAAATAACAATGCTGACTTTCAAATGTTTCAACAAAAATATTTTAGATTTAATAACAGAAATGGTGTTGCATGTACAGTGGGAAGAACAAGTATTTGATACACTGCTGATTTTGCAGGTTTTCCTACTTACAAAGCATGTAGAGGTCTGTAATTTTTTTAGGTACACTTCAACTGTGAGAGACGGAATCTAAAACAAAAATCCAGAAAATCACATTGTATGATTTTTTTATAATTAATTTGCATTTTATTGCATGACGTAAGTATTTGATCACCTACCAACCAGTAAGAAATCCGGCTCTCACAGACCTGTTAGTTTTTCTTTATGAAGCCCTCCTGTTTTCCACTCATTACCTGTATTAACTGCACCTGTTTGAACTCGTTACCTGTATAAGACACCTGTCCACACACTCAAACAGACTCCAACCTCTCCACAATGGCCAAGACCAGAGAGCTGTGTAAGGACATAAGGGATACAATTTTAGACCTGCACAAGGCTGGGATGGGCTACAGGACAATAGATAAGCAGCTTTGTGAGAAGGCAACAACTGTTGGCGCAGTTATTAGCAAATGGAAGAAGTTCAAGATCTCTGTTGGTCTGGGGCTCCATGCAAGATCTCACCTCATGGGGCATCAATGATCATGAGGAAGATGAGGGATCAGCCCAGAACTACACGGCAGGACCTGGTCAATGACATGAAGAGACCTGGGACCACAGTCTCAAAGAAAACCATTAGTAACACACTATGCCATCATGGATTAAAATCCTGCAGTGCACGCAAGGTCCCCCTGCTCAAGCCAGCGCATGTCCAGGCCCGTCTGAAGATTGCCAATGACCAGCTGAACGATCCAGAGGAGGAATGGGAGATGGTCATGTGGTCTGATGAGACAAAAATAGAGCTTTTTGGTCTAAACTCCACTCGCCGTGTTTGGAGGAAGAAGGATGAGTACAACCCCAAAGCATTGAGGTGGAAACATCATTCATTGGGGAATCTTTTGTGCAAAGGGGACAGGACGACTGCACCGTATCGAGAGGAGGATGAGAGGAGGATGGATAGGGACATGTATCCCAAGATCTTGGCCAACAACCTCCTTCCCTCAGTAAGGGCATTGAAGATGGGTCGTGGCTGGGACTTCCAGCATGACAACGACCCGAAACACTCTAACACACAAACTAAGGAGTGAGTAAGAAGCATCTCAAGGTCCTGGAGTGGCATAGCCAGTCTCCAGACCTGAACCCAATAGACAATCTTTGGAGGTAGCTGAAAGTCTGTATTGCCCAGTGACCTGAAGGATCTGGAGAAGGTCTGTATGGAGGAGTGGGCCAAAATCCCTGCTGCAGTGTGTGCAAACCTGGTCAAGAACTACAGGAAACGTATGATCTCTCTAATTGCAAACAAAGGTTTTTGTACCAAATATTAAGTTCTGCTTTTCTGCTGTATAAAATACTTGTCATGCAATAAAATGCAAATTAATTATTTAAAAATAATACAATGATTTTCTGGAGTTCTATTTTAGATTCCGTCTCTCACAGTTGAAGTGTACCTATGACAAAAATTAAAGACCTCTACATGCTTTGTAAGTAGGAAAACCTGCAAAATCAGCAGTGTATCAAATACTTGTTCTCCCCACTGTATCTGCGTTATTATTGTGAGGAATCATTACAAATAGCATAACATGTGATCAGATAATCTCTTCGAAAATATGAATATTTATTAATATTATCATTAAAGGTGAATCGTGTAACTTTCTTATTCAGCACGTTTCAAACAAGTAGCCCTTTATATTACTCAGTACCCTTGAAGTAGCTTTCAGCTCCTAAAAGGTTGGTGACCCCTGGTATAACATTGAATCAGATAGTGGGGAAAAAACCAAGAAACAGAGAGAAATAACCCTACTATTTACTTATGTCAATCAACAGATATGGTATGCAGTTTATTCTTTCCTAAGCCTTCAATTGGCTGGTCACTGGAAAGGGGTGGAACCTACCAAGGTTGCACATGCCTCCGTCGTCATGGCTACAGGGATTGTTTCTATGGAAGGGCGTGGCCTGTGAGAGGAACGGGCTGAGACAGGAGAGTGGGGGCGAGCAAGGCAGTGAGGGCGGAGCTAAAACCCCAAAGTGAGAGTGATTGGGGACGCAGGAAGTGGGGGTGTGTTTATAGAAGAAGGAACGGTTGCCAGGGTGAACCAAGCAGAGCAACACCATTTTACCAGTGACCCAGGCCAGGGTACAAAACAACACCAAAACATGCAAGACAAAGTTCAGGAAAAATCAGGTGTGAAACAGACAACACATGGAAAACATTCATGCAAACAAGTCAGGCCAGACACGGTTGTGATTTTTCACGACAGTTGTGTTAAGTCATGCAAGACACCAGTGAAAGAGGAAATTAACAAAGGAAAGGTCAAGGTAAAACATCGAGAGGAAGTCGAAATTGAAAGTGAGAAAAATGTGGATGCCGTGAAAAGATGAAACGCACATAACACAAAACAGAGCACAAAAACAAAAACAGAGATTAGCGGCATTTCACAAAACAGATTCCATGACATGCTGTTAGCATAATGTTAGCTAGATTAGCAGTTAGCTGCACTTTACATAGACCTACTAGTAATAGTTAGCAAACATAGGCCAGATGGCTGCTATAGTAGCAAATGCTTTAAACAACATGGAGGAAAGTTAACTTTGATTCTACAAGCACAACATACAAAAAGCTAACATGGAGAATTTCAAGTGCTGGTTGACATGAAAGGCTGATGAGAATGGAGCTATGGAAGTTGAAAACTAATGAAGAAGTTACAATTGTCTGCTAGTTTAATTTTTTAAATGCATACACTGATCCTTTGCATATTACAGGATCAGATTTTTTTATATCACTTGCGGCCACACAAATGATGCATGCCATTGTGTACCCTACATATAGGAATACAGCCACACCCTGCCCAGACTGACATTAACACTTTAAGAATTACATTTCATCAAAGGATTTTCTCTAGTTCAAACTGGACTCACCTGAGCGTGGCTTAAGGCCAAAGGGAGGGCTGATGCACCTCAAGGATCCGCTGGCAGGAGATCTGTCTCCCTATAAATGTAGAAACACATTTATAGAGATTCAGTAGATTTCTTAATATTTGAAATGTCTGTATGTCTAAACATAAACTGGTGTTATTTTTGTATGCATGTGTGAAAGCAACGTTTAGCATTCAGGACACCAAAAGCAATGGACAAATCATATCAACAAATCATGATTATTTTTGCATCTATCAAATAAAGCAAGCATTGTGTGATAGTGATTTCAGTTAAAACATACAGAAGCGAATGGCAAATATATTTGTTGCTAAACGTTATCTGCTGTCTCTAACTGTTTTCATTATCTCTAACAGCCAGGAATTAATTAAAACATCACTGCTAACATAAACAGTAGGGTCAGAACATTTTCAGAACATATTATATGATCTATACAATTTAGGCCATACAATAGGCTCTATGTCAAACTTCACATGACCAAACCAGAATTTCACAAGATGCCCCCGTCCGGTTCAAGTCTGGGCTCTGGCTGGGCCACTCAAGGACATTCACAGAGTTGCCTTGAACACACTCCTTTGTTATCTTGGCTGTGTGCTTAGGGTCATTGTCCTGTTGGAAGATGAACCTTCACCCCAGTCTGAGGTATAGAGTGCTCTAGAACAGGTTTTGATCAAGGATGTCTCCGTACATTGCTGCATTCATCTTTCCCTCGATTCTCACTAGTCTCCCAGTTCCTGCCGCTGAAATACATGCCCACGGCATGATGCTGCCACCACGCTTCACTGTAGGGATGGTATTGGCCAGATGATGAGCGGTGCCTGGTTTCCTCCAGACATGACACTTGGCATTCAGGCCAAAAAGGTCAATCTTTGTTTAATCAGACCATATAATTTTGTATCTCATGGTCTGAGAATCCTTCAGGTGCTGTTTGGCAAATCCCAGGCAGGCTGTAATGTGCCTTATACTGAAGAGTGGCTTCTGTCTGGCCACTCTACCATGCACTCTACCTGATTGGTGGAGTGCTGCAGAAATGATAGTTCTGGAAGGTTCTCCTCTCTCCATGGATCAATGTTGGAGCTCTGTCAGCGTGATCATCTGGTTCTTGGTCACCTCCCTTCTTAAGCCCTTCTTTCCCGATCGCTCAGTTTGTCCAGCTCTAGGAAGAGTCCTGGTGGTTCCAAACTTCTTCCATTTACGGATGATGGAGGCCACTGTGCTCATTGGGACCTTCAATGCTGCAGAAATCTTTCTGTAGCCTTCCACAGAATTGTGCCTCGATACAATCCTGTCTCGGAGGTCTACAGACAAATCCTTGAACTTCATGGCTTGGTTTGTGGTCTGACATGCACTGTCAACTGTGGTACCTTATATAGACAGGTGTGTGCCTTTACAAATAATGTCCAACCAACTGAATTTGCCACAGGTGGACTCCAATCGAGTTGTAGAAACATCTCAAGGATGATCAGTGAAAACCGGATGTGCCTTAGCTCCATTCTGAGTATCATGGCAAAGGCTGTGAATATTTTTTTATTTTTAACAGGGATCGCACAATCCAGTTTTTTCAGTCCCAATACCGATACCGGCACTTTATGTATCGGCGATACGATTTAAGTGTTGAATTAAGGTTTAAGTTAAGTTGCAAAGTAAATGACCAACGTAAATAACCTGCTGATTGTGTCACCTGGGTAGGTTTAGACATGGCTGATGCTTGACAGTAGACCTACGCGTGTATATTTATTTAATTGGATTAGCCCAATGGATCAGTTACAACAGTCTCAGTATCGTATTGGTGCCAGCCCTAATTTTTTATACATTTGCAAAACTTTCAAACAAACCATTGTGTTGGGGTATTGTGTGTACAATGAGGAAAAAAATTATAATAATCCATTTTGGAATAAGTCTGTAATATAACTAAATGTGGAAAAAGTTGTGAATGCTGTGAATACTTTCCGGATGCACTGTATACAGTATATACTGTATATAAGGTCTGTCAGGTGTGATTACAATTCAATCATGATCAATCGCACACTTCATTGTGAGTAAGAAATCGCATATGTTCAAACATTTTATCTAAAAGTGTTAGCCAGTGCCAGCTTTATGCAAATGTTTGCAAAAGCTGGCATATTTTATGGCTGCTTCTGGTTCGCATGGAGAAATGTTCTGGATGGACAGAAAAATAAAGGTGGAGGGAGATAATCAAAAAGAGAGGCCCTTGCCAAAGAAGCAGCAACATTCTGCAAAATAAGCGACATGCTCGCAAGGGACCAGGTGGTCAATCAAATAACACTAAAACACACACAGACACCCAACATTTCAAGTAGCATTAAGGCCCAGGCATACTTTCGGTGCATCCCTGGTTGTGTTCAGTGGTGTAGTACTCTATGACACCGTCAGTTGCATGGCAACTAGTGATTTCTACTTTTTAAGCATGTCAACATAAATGCATAATTTTGAGGTATGCGGCTAGCAAATAACTAATGTTAGCAATGAAGAATATAATAACCACAATATAATCAAAGCTTTTATGTGAATCATTCTGGATTGGAGCCATATGATAATGCTTTTTGTTTTTGTTTGAGAACATCAAAACGGCACAACTAATGACGTACTCTACAAACCCTCTTTACACACAGGGCACAATGAAAAGCTTTAAATGTGTACTTACTGTAAGTAAGTGCAAGATGGGTGTATACAGTAACTAATAACGACAAGCCAAAATTCTGGTAAATCTGTCTAATGGGTTTGTAATTTCCATAAGCCATCAAAACTATAGAGAATTCTGTCAAAACAATAACCCACATGAAACAAGCATTAAAAAAAAAAAAGTTCTAAAACTATCCCATCTTGTCTAGTATCACATGTCAATCGTGTCATGGAACATATTGAATATAAAATTAATTTCTGAAATGAACATGTTATATCATGATTTCACTACTTAGAGTTCATAAGGCAGCACTTATCTTAATCTACCGTACATCTGTTTACCTTCATTGACATATGCCACTCATACTGCCGAAATGCAAGCTGGGCTTCAAACCTGGCTTTTTCTAGAATCATCTCCCTCCTCTTCTGGAACTCATAGCCTGCTTCCGGAGCACACTGCTACATAACGCATCAAACGTTCAGTAAGTTTACTATAAATCCCACAGGTTGAGTTGTAAAGGGCTTAAAACCCATATTTCTCATGTAGGTAGTTAAATGATACCCCCCTACCACCACCCTAACAGACATTTTGATCTTAGCATGTTGTCGTGCACTCCTTTTTGATTACTTGTAATACTGCTGATGATCATACTTACATTTGCACTAGCAAAACTGGCTAAAATGTATGAAAGAATATTAACTTATCTACATTACAATGTGCATTACTGTATGTCTGTAAGAGTGCAAACCAAGATATACAGCTACATTATATGTATGTACTTTTAAACATAAAAATGTATTTTAAAAGATCTAATATTTTTTTTACAGGTGAGATAATATTTTCCAGATGTGCCCTCAGTTTGAAAGGTAAGTAGTATACTTTCCACATTCGTAGAATGAGTCGGTCCATGTTAAGTAAATACTGTTTCATGGAAAATATGCATACTTCCAAAACGTCATATCTGCACGGACATGTTAGACAGCAATGGATCTTACAGTGCACAAATATAGTCTGCACATATAAATTGTAATTATAAAGATCACTATTTCAACAGAAAGTCATTTACATACAGAAATAGCAGAACAAGCCCATAATGAGCGGAATCTGCATGAAAAATACTGTACAGCCCTAGCTCTCGTCCACGTTGCACGAGGCCACACATTTGGTAGTACATGGGCCTTAACTGTAGCTTAATTGTCATCTTGAGATTCCACAATTTTTACTTCTACTGTTATTTCCCAATATTACCTTTCAGATTGCAAATCACTCTCTGTGGTGGAGTTGGGTTGTAAATTCTGTCTCTCATTCATTGTCATTGCCATCTGCCATTATTGTTGTTTAATTATTCCCTATTTTCAGCTTGATCTACATATCATTTTCAGTCAATGAATGTGACATGAGAACTTGCGAGAAACAGTAGTGCGTCTTTCTTTTTTGACAATCAAATATACATTTTCACATTTGAATTCAAAATCTATTTTGTTGTTGTTGTTGTTGTAAGTCTCTAAAAATACAATGCAAATATTGTATGTTTGTATGTGGATGGAGCACCCACTCCATCAAATAACTAAAATTATAAACCTAAAAACTGTAATTTCATATAGCGCATTCCGTTGCCTGTGGGATTTCTGCAAAGTAAGAAAATCACAGCGTACCTTTGGCGTGATTGAGACGTCATTACTTTCCTGCCCACTGCACAGAGAGAGACACAGAGTTATTACTGTCCTTGACATAAAAACAGAAGGTGTGCACATGGTGCATGGTGCATATGCAGATATGCACACCCAGCCTTACTTGAGTGAGTCATCCACCGTGACAATCTCCACAGGGTACAGTTGGACCCCCGACATCTCTTCCTGATCCATGCTCACTCTGACAGACAATAGTTCAATTCATTAGCATGTAAACATAACACAGACTCAACACAAACACTACAACCACGCTCCAACACAAACAACTAAATCTCACATAACGTAAGCCACTACTATATATACTGTACATATATAAAAATGTCATAAGTTGTCTGTGGGTGGGTGGTGCTGTTTTTGTGTCCTTGGGCCACGAGCCATCTTTTCAGCATCACCTGTTAGGGTCCTGCAACAGTTCCACAGCCTCCTTTAGCTGGTTGATCATGTCAATATGAAGTTCTGTGCCCCCTTTCACATTTGATCTGGAACCCATCAACCAGGCAGAAGGGGTTGAATAATAAACAACGTATAAACAAGCAAGGTTAATGCATACTACTGCAATATAGACAATACATCTCTTTTAAGGTCAGCTTTATGTACAGCAAAATAAAAGCACAGTCAAAGAAAGCCTCAGTTTTAGACAAATAGATGTACCTACATATGTTCCGTGGCCCAGTGTCTGTCTTCTTCTATCCTGAGGGGCTCATCAAAGTTTGCCACTGTTCGACCCTACACAGACACATGCACACAGACTAAATCAGCTTCAGTAAGCAGCAATTATGTAACAAGTCCTGCAGACACCAGTCAACGAGTAGCCAGAATCAAACACCCACTAAACAAACTAAACAGCTATTGTTACACCATGATGGATTATCTTCCCACCATTTTCTTTTTGACTTGATAATCTTCCATCCCTACCTTCGATTACCCCAAATTTCTCATTATTTTCCTCGGTTGAAGCAGGACAGTACATACATATTTTGCAGAGCAGCAATTGGTTACAATTACAATTTAAAATTAATAATAAAATACAGTAACAACATATGCTGCCAAAAAACAACGTAGGATTATTCTTAGATTTCATTATCTTGTTGCTGGTGTGGCTGTACCTCAACACTAAAAATATAATTCAATTGTATTGAAAATAATAAAAAATGCTTTTTGATAGGATTAGTCCGATATTAGTTTTAATACTCCATTTGTACTATTTTCTATTATTTGACACATCAACACAAAGACAGGGTTAACAACTAAACAACGCTACAACATTTAGCATGCCAAGCTAAAACACTATTCTAAAATCTATTATTTTCCTACATGTATATTACAATACAAAATAGAGACCCATGCCTTGATATAGTTGACGAAGCGTGTGGTGAGACCCTGTTCTCTGTATTCCTTCAGGGCTTCCGTAGGACTCTCCTCAATCAGATGCACAGAGTCTGAGATAGGGTCCGCTGAAATGGAGGGGAAAGTCAATAGAGATTCGCAGGCAAATCTCAAACTACAGGCATGGAAAAAAGCCGCCAAACTCCCGCTCAAATCAAACTTAGAGAGAGAAACTGGAAGTGTCTATTTAGACTTTTCTCTTAGATCGGTCGATGCTGTCTGTTGCCCAGCTCTGACCTGATTGAGAGATTGAGTTGGTCTATTTAGGTTCTCTGTCAGGGGAGTTGGTGGTAATTACGCTAATGGAGGGCAGCAGCCCACATACCCAAATACACATATCATCATCAGGCTCTACCTACATTAGCACAGATACCAGACTGTGATAGACAGCAGAGCCAAGGTACCCAGACATGAGTTACTGCACTGAATAGACCGAAGAGCTGGGTGAATGTGAGATGAAATTATAACAATCCTTTTTTGCTGGTATTTTTTATCATATATTATATTGTTTCATTATTTAAAATGTTTTAACACTTTGTTAAATAGTGTTTATGTTTGTTAGATAGCATATTAAACTCGAGGCACAGAGTGTTGAAGTCTTTTTTCCAGATTAGGGTCTCTGCAGCATTTTTAGTGTTAAGGCCCTTCAACATTAAGCGCGATGGAAAAAAGTGACGGTTAATAATTTAAAATGCATGATAGTAAATGACACCATACACATACACGATATAATATACACATATTATATTCGCTTGACGATGAAATGGGTTTAACCAAACAAAAATAACTATTTAATTTAAACTGATTTCACATGACAATAGCAAAGAATATAATACATTTTAAGGTGCTCCTACAGTACTTGAGTTTAAGGCATTGCATGGATTTGCTCACTTATATATCTTGATTTCCTTACGCTGCACAACACTAGGCACCATCTTCTTTTATTCATTACACAATCTCGGATTAAAACTAAGGGTGAAGGTGCATTTTCTGTGGCACAGAGAATGTGCTTATGAAATGCTCCCGGTAGAAGTTGACGTCGAGGGGATGGTATATATCGTCCAGAATGCGCTGATATATTAACACTGCCAAGCTCGTCTCTTCTCTGCTCTCATTCAAGTTCACAATTCTTCCGCTGTATTCGGGGGAAACAGCTTTATTGACTTAAAAATAAAAGCTCAGCAAAATATACAAATCTCTAAAATAAGTCTAACATTAGTTTACATCTAACAGGTTATTATAAATATTACCCTTAAATAGCTAACTATAGGCTGCTGGTAACTGGTAAATAACCCTTAGTTATACTTAATAGTTGACCTGATAGACAATAGTACTCCCGCAACCTAACCTACATAGGAATCGGCTACAATTATGGATGACAAAGATATGATAATGAGATCGTAAATCAGTCCGATACTGACTTAATAGCTGGATCGGTATCGGTGACAATTGGACAGTTGTAACCGATCCATGGGGCTAATCCAATTAAATTATTTTACACACGTAGATCTACTGTCAAGCATCAGCAATGTTTAACCTACCCAGGCCACACTATCAGCAGCATGTTTCTAAAATGCATCTAAGTCCTAAAATAGAGAGTCTGTCATTTACTTTGCAACTTAACTTAAAACTAAATTTATCACTGGAATTGGATCGGTACTCGGTATCGGACGATACCCAAAGTGCCGTTATCTGTATCGGTATCGGGACTGAAAAAACTGGATTGTGCCATCATTAGCTACAATAATATGCAATTTGTTTCTGATAAATAAACTGTTACATTTTTAGTGTAGCTCAAATCTCAATTTCATATTGTAAAATAAGAAAATGACCAGTATTCCTCTATGTACTGCCTTTAGGCATTCACACAATAAAATGTCACTATTTCCCGGACAAGTAACTTTTGTACTCTGACAAGTGCATGAAAATGCACACTATCCTAATCACACTACTGTACAAGACAATGTTAGTTGTAGCATCTGTTATTCTTATTTCTTTTAAATAAATAAGACCACTTGTACAGTTCAGTTGTACAGGAGTTATTTAATTTACTGTTATCAGTATGGCTGTGATTATCACCAGCATTCGCCTGCATAGACACTCGTCAATTCTAAATATAAATGTAATATTGTTGGTTAATGATTGTTGGGTATCGGTCAGCATCATTTAAAAAAAAAGAAAAAAGAAAGGGCATTACGTTATGTTATCTGATTACCGCACACCACTGACAGAATGGTGAAACATTTTCAGGATGTGAACTCAAACAGGTTTGTTCAATCTGTTCTTCTGTTGAGGTAACAGTACCTCACTAGATGAGATACTGTAGACTAATTAAAGTTGTACTGGGAGGGACTTTTTTAAAATTATTTTGCAATCGGCCAACGCAACTTCAATATAAAGAAAATGGAAAGTAGAGTAATTATCATGTGTGTGTGCACTAATACCTGTGAGGGCGCTGATGTGATCGCTGGAGTCGTCCCTGTTGAGGCCTTCCTCCTCAGTGATGTGTGACATGGGGGCGCTGAGACTCACGCTGTCCTCGTCTGACGGCTGAAGCACAGAACAGAGCACAAATACAAACATATTGCATTACAGCTAAATGACAGTATGGTTAATGTATGACAACAATGGTAGCCAATGGCATTGCAGCACAACAGCAGAACAACATAACACAATTGTAGCACAAAATAAAATACATACAGTATGTATAGCTATATTCATATATACTGTACAGTATATATCACTGGTGTGTGGTCAGGCCCTTCAACCCCTTCAGAGAAGGGGAGTCCAAAATGAGACAATATATATTTTTAATTTATGAAACACACATTCTCTAGGCTTACTCCAGTATTAGCTGAGTAACATGCAGAATTGATTTTAAGGTCCTCCTCTTTACATTTAAAGCCCTACATGGGAATTAAATCGCTCAATCAATTGTCAACTACATACCTTCCAGAACACTGCAGTCATCTCATCTGACAGTGGTTTATTGAAAGTTTCTACACAGTAAATTCACCAGTGTAAAATATGCAGTGTCAAAGTTAATGGACTCTTTCAGAGTTATTGCAACAACAACTTGAGTAAGATGCCCCCTAGTGTTAGTGATGTTTTTCTGAGTTAAACTACAAGTGTAAGAAGTACTCTGGAAAGCCACGCCCCTCTCATCATTTCAAACCAAGCAACCAGAATTTTCGAAGTGCCATTTTTTCCTGACCTTGAAAGACTGCTGTAAGTTTCTCATAATTACCTAATATACAAATTATTTTGCATTTTGTCATAAGCAGTGTTTTAGAATGATGTTATATTATTGTTCGCAGCAGTTTTACTTAAGATTTACTAAATACTGAGTTACAACTACCAAAGTTCTGACATGACAAAGTTGGCTACATGTGTGTGCGAGTAACATGCAGCTACCAGTAGCCAATGGTATGATAAATTAACCTTAAACCAAACTACGGTAGCTAACGTCAAACTTAACGATGCCAGTAGAAATACAGGTAAAACGTTATGTAACGTTGTTTAAACAATGTGGAGGGGTGTGTTCTTTATACAATAATGTTTATAGATAGTAAAGAAATATTCACACCTTAAGCATGGTGTAGCCTATATTTCTTTAAGAAAGTTCTATAATCAAAATACAATGCAGTACAGTAGCCTACTGTAGCCTACTGCATTGTGTTTGAATATGGTTAAGATAAAAAGAGAACTGAAATTATTACTGATTTGAACACAGGGATGTGGAGGGTTTGCCGACTTAATTGACTTAATCCTTTTAGGTTTGTATCGAGACCTCAAAAAAAATCCAGGATAGTCCCATTTCTTTTCGGCGTACCGGTAGTCTTTGAACTTTAGACGAGCAATGGGCACTGACAAATTAGAGGAAAATACTGTATGAAAATTGCTGTTGCACAACTCACGGCAGCTGGGTCAAGTCAGTCTACTGTAAATAGTTTTGTCTCATCCATGGAAGAAGTGTTTTTTGAGATTCAAAGTCAGGCTAAAGATGCAGCTTTACAGTGCTTATCTCTACAAGACACAGAAAATAAGAACAGAATAGAAGAATCTTTTCAAAATGTGGAAAACCCATTCACATCCTTAAATTCAGAGTCTAAACTAAACAATTGTAACTGATAAGTTTGCTTATGTTCCCATTTTGGAAACACTGAAGAACATTTTTCAAAACCCAGAACTTGCAGACATGTTATAGCCCAGGCATGTACCCAAGGAAGGTGTGTATGCAGACTTAAGTGATGCAACCTATTTTAAAGAGAATCTCCTGTTTTCTAAAGAAAAAGATGACTTGCAGATTCAACTGTTTTATGATGATTTCAAAACTGCAAATCCAGTGGGCTCTAAAAAGGGTGTACATAAATTAGGATATATATACTTTAATACATTTCCCCCAATATTTAATTTGTCTTTAAATAATATTCATTTATGTGCACTTTTCCATATGCAAGATGTAAAGCGTTCTGGTTTTAATGTGATACTTGAGACCCTTGTCAATGATTTAAAAGTACTGTACTCGAGGCAGAGGGACTTAAAATTCCCATGTTTAAAAATGTAATTCATGGTACTGTAGTTCAGGTCACTGGGGA
>JAODUK010067249.1:0-16911 GCA_027564635.1 Typhlichthys eigenmanni
ATACCCCAGACCCCCAAGGATGTGGCACCAGGAGCGCATCACCGAACACAGACACTGGGCAGGTGACTAAATGGACCTCTAGGACTAGGGTTGGTCACCACTGCTCTAACATATGCAGGGCAGTAGATCTCTAGGATCAGGGTAGGTTGGTCACCACTGCTCTAACATATGCAGGGCAGTAGATCTCTAGGATCAGGGTAGGTTGGTCACCACTGCTCTAACACATGCAGGGCAGTAGATCTCTAGGACCAGGGTTGATCACCACTGCTCTAACACATTCAGGGCAGTAGATCTCTAGGTTCAGGGTAGGTTGGTCACCACTGCTCTAACACATGTAAGGCAGTAGATCTCCAGGACCAGGGTTGGGCACTATACTGCTTTAACACATGCAGGGCAGTAGATTTCCTGGACCAGGGTTGGTCACCACTGCTCTAACAGGGCAGTACATCTCCAGGACCAGCTATGGTCGGTTACCACTGCTCAAACACATGTGCACTCCTGGGTGGGACAGTCCCTGGTTACACAAACACCCAAACCCCCACTTCTCCAACCACAAGCTCCACATTTTAGCATAGCAATAACAAAGAATGCAAGTTCCCACTGTCTGGTTTTAATATCATTTTAATTTAGTTCATTATAATTGAGGTGGACATTTTACATACTGTATATGATATCACAACCAACCATTTGTTGTAGATGTCTGCAGACTTATAAATTATAAATTATTCAATGAATCATTAATTGCCAACAGTACAGTCATTATAATCGTGTTTTAATAATTGCTAATACAATCTGAAACCAAAATGGTTGTATTATAAATATTTAAAAAATATATCAGTCTACGATCTTTATTTTTTATTGAAGGTATATGTACATTTTCTGTGTCATATGTCATAATGTAATTTACCTATTGATGTCATGGCATTATTAAACATTATCATGTCAAATCTGCTGTTTGTTTTCGCACCAGAAGCACCATGGATCATGCTACAAAACATTTCTCCACAGTAAAAGTGGACCAGAGCCCCCAGCAAGTCCAACATGCATTGTTGTATTGTTTACATTTAACATGACAACCATTTTGTAGAGCGGGATGCCTTAATAGCCAGTCATGGTTAACCGGCATCGGTCTTACCAGGAAGACGGTGTTGAAAACGATGGAGCAGAACTTCAACAGCTGAATCTTCTCTTCTAACTTCATTATCGCTGAAAAAGATGCAGGCAGACAGACAGACAGACAGACAGCTATACAGTAGTCAGGCAGACAGACAGACGGTCAGCTATAGCTACAGTCAGGCAGATAGACAGACAATGGGACAGTCAGAGTCATTTGTGTGCTTATTGTTTCAAAGTCCTGCAGGTAACTAAGAACAAAGTCTAGGCTTACTTCCTTCTAGGGTGTAATATTAAACCGCGAGCAAATGCATGTTCACACACACACGCGTGCATGCACAGCTACACAAACTTATTTCCATTGCCCCTTGTGGATTAATTAATAGTTAATAGTTCTCCATAACTAAGACCTAGGTTTTTCTTGTCTCATGTTTTCTCTTTATTATTATTGGTCCATGACACACCTCAGAATTTGCATACTAGGCCTACAGTACCATGTTGTCGGTTTAATTCATCAACAGTCATCTTGATTTATACTATGTCTATTATCCATGGCACAGCACCACGGCTCCCATGACGTAAAATCTAGTGCGGTAATCCCTCACAGAGCCTGTTCAGACAGGAGAGGCACACGTTCTCATAACACATATTTTGGATATTGATATTTCCATGTACAATATGCCAGGTAAGTGTAGGCTACCGTAATGGCGTAGATAAGCAGTGAAGTCAATTGCAACATTTGTGCAATCTGTGGTTCTGTCACATTTAAATATTGTTATTATTATATATATTATTTTTTTGACATTGCTGTATCTTACTAGCCTGGCTCCGCCCAACTGTTGTTCACACAGCGATTCTGCTTTAGGACCAACCAGCGTGGGTTAGTGAGATGACGGTTATGTCAAGAGTGTTTTGACCTGGTGGCAGAGCCAGATGAGGCGATCAAAACAGTTGTAGCAACTGCCGATTGGTTAAACGCTGTCCAATGTATTTTCAGGTCTGGTTACAGCAAGCTAGAACCTTCCTGTGTGTGAGCGTGTCTTTCCTGTTCTTCTCCTATCTTGCCACTAGGGCTCATGTAAAAAAAAAAAAAAATGCTTTTCTTATAATAGATTGTTCATATTATTTCGTCATTAATTATATACGTATGTGAGTCTTAATAAACAAGAATGTCTTCTTCAGATTTTAACTGTGATTTCGGGGATGAATTTTTCTAGCTGCAAGGGAATTCAGGAGATGGGAGGCTAGAGGTTGCGGAATGAAATACTTTGTACTCTCTGTGTCCCACAATAATTCAAATGAGGTAGGCCTCACAGCAGGAAAGACATTTCATTGTAAACACAGTCTCTTAATCCTCTCTTAATCCATAATATCACAATGTGTTTCATTGTATTTTCAACTGCACACATGTCTATGTAATCTTTGTGAAAAGGGTGTGACTCTGAAACAATATGCAAAACTCTGTCATAAGACAGCATGTAAGCGATATGTAAACTGTCTCACAGTAAGAGAACATAAATTATATTTTCCAACAAAGACAGAATGTACAGGTCATATTCACGTGGCAGTACTGAAACTGGCCTCCTTCCAAATGCTTTTATCAGGCGGGCACTGCATATTAATGGACATTACCACTGGACAGTTGCGCTCAGTGAGACAAATAATGCAGCTTGGATGTGCAAATGTGTGGCCGTATGACTGAGAAGATTAGACTAGATTTACTGTACCTACATCGCACCAGTCAGGAGCAGTGTTCACACTGGCCGTGTGCAGACAACGCGTCTGTGTGTCCAGGGCGATATGTTAGCTTTCACCTTGAACTAAAACAAAGACACCAAACTGAGATGGTGCTAGGCGTTGCATTACGCGCTCCAATGAAACGCTGTGCTGCAGCCTGCTGCAAACTTCATATTGTCTTACAAACCTTTCCAGCGAGAGCATTCGTGGTGCTGTCCATTCTGTGTGCGGCTGTTGCTTGGACGGCGAAGGGGATTCTCTTCACCTGCAGATACCTTTGGGCGAGGTGTGGTGTTGTTGGTGGTGTGCTCTCCACTTTTATAGGTCATTAGAAAGACAAAGAAGAGTGGTTACTGGTGATGAACACGCATTGCAGTAACATGCAGCATGATATGCAGATATGTCCATAATACACATTAGAGTTCTTACCAAGAGAGCAGCACATCACAGAGACCAAAATGATGCACCGTTGTATGAAAAGAGAGCTGAGCCGGAAGGCAAAGCTTTCAATCTACCGGGCAATTTTCGTTCCTACCCTCACCTATGGTCATGAAAGGTGGGTCATGACCGAAAGAACTTGATCACGGATACAAGCAGCTGAAATGGGTTTTCTCAGGAAGGTGGCTGGCTTCTCCCTTAGAGATAGGGTGAGTAGCTCGGCTATCAACATTTTAATAGATTTTGAAACAACTCAAGATAACGCTTAACATAATATTTCTCATAGTTTGTCAACAATATGAAGAGCTGTATGTATTACTGTAGGACGTGAATATGTTGTTTCTGATGCAGGCAGCATGTTTGGGAATTACTGTAAATTGTGTTGTGTGTCCTGGATCAGCAGGTCCTGAAAGCAAACAGAGAGCAGCCATCCCAGGAAGCCCTGATCAAATTGCTGTACCTTCATATGAGGCTGACCGAAACATAAGAGGAGATACTGTTCCTCAAGAGCAGGATAGCCAGCGAGAGAGAGTTTCACGGGAACGGAGGTTTTCGGAGCTTCAGAGAAAACAGGACGAGGTTCACTATCATGTTTGCATTATGTGCATTTCATGTGTTTCTCGCTCAAAGGCCCCAGATAATTCTTGGGAATATCTGTGGTGCATGTGCACATGCGTGTGTATGGGTGGGGAGATCTATGCACCACCGACTTTTTGAAAGTCAGGGGTCAAAAATATTGAGAACTGTTTTGAAATGTGAAATATGTCAAGCTTAGATGTTAGCTGTAAGTTTCCCTTCATGTTAAAATATTTTATTACTAAATAACTTGAAATAATACAATCATATTTTTTTCAAATATAAAATTAAGATAAAAAATGCAAATTATAATGATTAATATTAATATAATATATTAAACATATTTTGTTTTATTTGATTGTTCGACACCATCATTGTCACCGCGTCATGCTACCGTCGAGGATGATTTGCACAGGGACAGTCCGTTTCCTGAGCCACCTGCAGGGGGAACCAGAGCTCCACATGGGAGTAGAGGTGGAGAGACGCCTGATCCCTCACTGCAAAATGTAGACTGGTAACTCGCGGTTAAGATGCCAGCATAAATAACACACTGCTTCTGAATTTGCTACAATATGTGCACCTTTAGTCATTATGTTCACCGATTTCATATAATGTAATATTATAAAGTCTATAATATATATAATAATATAATATATAATAAAATGTTATATTATTAGAATTATAAGACCCCCTTCCCTCCCCCATCAATAATTAAGACAAGGTTCTTAAGGTTCTTATTTTAACGTATAAGGCCTTACATGGACTTGCACCAGCTTATCTAACTGAGCTAATTACACCATATTTACCGGCTAGCTCTCTTCGCTCTTGGTGCTGGTCGCCTGGTTACTCCTTTTATCAAAAAATCAGCTGGCTTCAGAGAATGGCAACAGCCTGCTCCTTATCTCTGCAATAGACTTTCATTAAATGTTAAAGAACCATGCTCAGTCCAAATGTTTAAATCAAGTCTGAAAACATACCTTTATTCACTTCATTAAAGCATATACACTAAAAGAGGCCATCACCTTTTAACACCCTGTATCATTGATGTTTTTAATGTAGTTTGTTATTTTTCATTTGTTTTTACTATTTTAATGTATTATTGTATTTGCTTGCATTGATTTCAGTATAATTGGTTTTATATATTTTATTCAAGTGCATTGGGACCATGTGTATTCAGCACTTTAAATGCAAATTGCTTGATTGACAATAAGAGATAATATGCATTTATAATGTATAGCCGTATAGTATGGACTATAAGATATGGGGTGCAGCATGACATCCTTAAGCATGTGTTGTTGATCTGTTGGCGATAAGGCAAGGTTTGAAAGCGTAATATGATCTAGCCAGTGAATTAAAACGTGTTTCTAGAGGCTTGAGGCAAACAGGAGAAATTCCAAACCGTAGATGTACTGTACTTTGAAACATAAGTGCAGTCTCAGTATGCAAATATAATGATAGTGCCAAACCCAGTGTAATTAATGATCAGTGTCTCTGTCAACACATTAGACAGGATTTTATGGAGGGAATTATGTCTTCAAAATTGTCTTAAGTCTTAAGATATGGCACTGCAGTTAACTCATGTTAAACATTAACATAATAATACATCTGTGATATCCATATATATTAGGCTATGTCTTTTTTATTTAATTGGGCCCTCTAAAGCAAACATGGCATGGTGACTTCACCGTTCAACAGACTGAACAGGCATTATGAGGTAAAGTTACCCCCCAAATTCAACACAATCTCATCATAAACCGTCAGATATACTGTAGGCCTGCACCACACAAAATCGAACTATGGTCACCTTAATGTGTACATTTGCAGTTTAATGTGCAAATTACATATTTTACATTAGAGAAAAAGTTACAAAAACGATTTGTTAGAAAGGTTTTTCTCTGGCTTCTTGACATTCTAGGACAGGTAACCTAGAATGCATCTGCCTGCAGGTTTGTTTACACATATAGACATTAGTCTTTGAAGTGACTGGTCCCAACATGGAAAGGGTAATATTCAAATTACAACTTGAGCAACAAGAGGTTTCAGTGTTCAGTCTTGAGTGACTTTTAAGTCTTAGCTTATGCCACAGGAATTCTCCATACAAAGAATGTCATCACATATCACAACTGCCAACAAAAACTGCATTCAGAACAAGGCTATGTAGGCTAATAGCCTAAGCCAAATTATGTCAAACTTTGCCCTGGGTGCTGGATGAATCACAGTATGATCGTATGATTTTACATCTGGTTTTGGCAAGACCTAAAACGCTTAACAGAACCGCTCAAGATTTGCATATTGCATTTCTGGTTTCTATAAAAGGTTAAATTATGCATAGCTAACATGTTACACACTAAAGCAGTTCAGTTTTGAGTATTAAGTTTTTGTTTGATCATTTTGTGAGGTTTTTGTTACCTAAATATGTCAGTTTATCTGCTCACATTACCGATATTATGGAGGAAACTGTAATCTGAGCTTACTGATGTTTTATACTGAAGTTTTATCATGAAAAAGAAAAACAAGGTCACTTCCATAACAGGCAGTTTAACACCAACAGTGCAATTAAGAAAAGGGGATTTTCACAATATAACCATTGCCATTAAAACCATACAGTAAAACCATTGCCATATTATTTTGACTGTTGATTTTTGAACTATAGATTTGTGTGTGAATATGATCAATTAAAGCAATAATGCAAGTTAGGGAGTTCATTTTATTTCTGTTAAATACAACACATAAAACATTTCCCCAATGTGCAGCATTACATTGCATATCTTCAGAGAATGATTCGTCAGAGAACTTAATTTTCCATTATATTTTCATGAACTCATGAGAGGCACATCATTATTTATCATCAACTTCCACCACACCTGAGATTCTTGCTAAAAACTGCCTGTAGCCAGTCTACAATCATGTAGCAATCTATTCTAGTAGTGTCATACTGTACGGGTTTGACAATGCAAATCATAGTTGCTCTAAAATAAGTTTAAAAGGCACTAAAATACTTTCCATTGGTTAGATTCTGGTATTTGATATACATAGGAGGTACTTGTATATGGAAACACAAAAGTGGACCTCAAAACAAGCGAATATAAAATGCAACTTTTACACAAAGCTGCCCTAACCCTTGACTGAGAACTTAATTTTGGGCAACAAATAAATTACATCAAAATTGACACAATATGCATCAACAGTCAAAACTCTAGAAACACATTCACAAGCTAGAGTTATAAGACTAGAACACTTTTCATCCTAAACATGGACGACAAAGCCATATTTGACTAAAATGTCATACAAATGGATACAATTCTGGACAGATGAACACATCTTAAGTTTAGGCCACCATTATATACTTATAAGGCACATTATTTGACTTACTGGTTATACTGTACAGTACAACCAAATGATTATAGCTCTCAGGAAAATACCTCATCCTGAAAAGAAAAAGTTCTATGATTTTCTACCACTAGATGTCACAATTCGCATCATCTCAAACCAAAACAAATGCTTCATGGGCCACAGAGAACAAAGAAAACAGGGTTCTAATTACAACATACACACACACACACACACACACACACACACACACACACACACACTGCACCTAAATAGATATTTGCTGCTATATTAATGTTTAAAATGTAAGCCACGTTGTTGTTGTGCATACTTTAACTAACAAAGACTTTAGTCTTAGTGCTTACATTTATGACAACTACTGTATGTTTTCTGCATGTGATCATTTTATTATTACTTTTGAAACCATCTAATCTAAAATATTCTACAGAGCACCTTTAACAATGGATGTGGCACCCTGAGATCACAGCTAGCATACTAGCGCACTAGCATACTAGCGCACTAGCATACTAGCACACTAGCAAGTAGCATACTAGCGCACTAGCAAGTAGCATACTAGCGCTCTAGCATACTAGCACACTAGCGCACTAGCACACTAGCGTAGCAAACAAGTTCACAATAAAGTTCACAATACTCCCCCCTGTGTCTTGAGGTTCAGGATCTCGGCTGCCAGCTTCTGCGCGTCCATGAGGTGGGGGAACATCCCCATCACCATGTCCACCTGACGGGGGTGGAAGATGGCCTGCAGCTTCTTGCGGAGCTCCAGGCGTTCTGGGTCAAAGGGGACAGGAGTCGGCCGTGACTGGGCCCAGGGCTGGCTCTGGCCACGACTCTCCCCATAGCAACAGCCCGATCCTGGGGAGGGCGCCGGGGAGCCGGGCAGGGACCCCGGGAGGAGGCTGTGAGAACACAGGCGGGGCTGCGGGGGGGCGGTGGACGGATGATGGTGATGATGATGGTAGGGCTCCGACCAGTACTTCTGCTGCTGAGGGCGGGCCGCGCTCGGCTGGAGAACGTGGCCGGGCAGGCTGTAGTGGTGGTGGGGCATGCTAGGAGCGGGGTAGCCCTCGTATCCGGGGTGAGCACGGGGCTCCGGGTTCGGGCTCCGCTTCCGCTGGGATGCGGAGGGCGCTGTGTGGGTCCTGGCGTCTTGCGGGATTAGATGCGTGGAGGGCGGGTGCTGGAGGTGGGTGTGCCAGGGCCAGGGGCTCCGGCCCTGCGACACTTCGGAGCACTGGTTCTCATAGGAGCCCAGGCCAGAGTCTAGGAGGTCGCGAGCAGGGACACTGATGAAGGGCCTGGGCTGGCCCACGCTGTGGCTGGCCACATCCCAGCATCCAATGGTCTCGCCTGGGTGCTGGGGGCCGCGCTCGCCCAGGGACAGCTTGTGCTCCACGTCGAACTCCAGGGAGGAGTGGAAAATCGGGCTGTAACTAGCGGGGTAACCCGGGTCCCGTCGCTGTCTTCCCGGAGACACCGAGGCATTACTCTTCTCCTCCGCACGGGCGTTCTCTCTCAGCTCGTCGGCCAGAGAGCGGTAGGAGTGATTGGCTCTCTCCGGGTGGTAGAACTTGCACTTGATGCCGTAGGTGCACTTCTTATCTAAGTTCAACAAAACACAAAGCATTGCTTTTAGGAAAGCAATTTCCTCCTCTTCCAGAACATTACTGAACTAGAATGACAATGACTCGGGAGGATAAAAATGGTGTTCGGTGCAGCTTTCATCTCGGCTGAGACGGAACAACTTGGGGTACATTCAAGGTTCTGCACTATTTATACCTCAATGCTCTGCTTCTGCAGCCGCAAGCAAGGAACCGGTTGTTAAAATAGCAAAACAGAAAGTAGAAATATGCAAAATACCAGGAACACAAATACAATTTTGTTGATGTTTCTCAAGATAACTAAACTAAAACGTTAAAAACAATAAAATAAAGTACCGATACATGTTATAAATATCTATTGTGACCCTCCTGAAGTATCCCACGACTCCTTTAGGGGGTCCTGACTAGCCTCGTGAGACCATCCTGATCTCGCAGGCTTCCAATCAACTGTGCTGATGGACTTTTGGACCCAGATGGACTTGTGTGACTGTCAGGTTAGAAGGACGTCGCTTCTGGGTCTTCCTCTCACAGGCGTCAACTGACCGAGCTCCAAGCACAAGCCCCGTCTCCAAACAATAGCGGAGCAAGTTTGGAATCCGACAGAAAATCCGTCAACTGTCTGTTTTCCTGTTATGCCCTACTATGCTGTGTTGTCCAGCCTAGTTACAGTAACTAAGGGCGACTAACAAGCCATCTGGCGTGGCAGGCGAGGTCCCCACTCCACTTCCAACCCCGATCCTTACCGTACGGGCAGAGCTGCTTGCGCTGCTCGGCGGGGAGAGGGTTCTTCCTCAGGAAGTTGTCCAGGCTGGGTCCATGGCGGCCGAGGGGGTCGTCGGGGGGCATGAACCTGGACAGACAGACCGCCAACAAGCTAACGGGTTAAAGGCAGGGTCATCCCTCGAGAATGCCTGATAATGTCGAGCTCACATCAAAACAATATCCCTCTGCACACAGGGCTGTGCGTTCCAGTGTGTTTTTTTTTTTCTCTTTTTCTTCAACACACACATAGAACGATACAAATGCGCTGCGATATTTGTTGAATTTAACAAAAAGTGTACTAGCTAACATTTATCTTACAATAGCTGACTGTACCTTTATGCGTGTGCATAACAGATCTTTATCACAGTGACCTGGAAGTGCTACCCAAGAGAGCTATGCTTTCTTCCTGTCTATTGTTAACAGGAAGCAAAAGAAAAACATCTTCATTCACACAATTTCTAAAATAATAACAACATCTGAGTGTATATGGCTGATAAGACACAATATGGCTGCCGGTTTGAAGTTACAGTGCAAAAGCTGCATATACTACAGTATAACAGAGCGAACAAGCAGTGTGTGAACAAGTCTTATCAGCCACATTAACTCGAAACATCTGGCCCGGGATTTCAACCCCTGCACCCCTCTTACGGTAGCACTGTAATAAAAAAACTTGACTACACATTGCAAGCTGCAGAAGTCATCATTTCCCTGTAGTTTAAACTGCATACTAGGGGTGGAGCCAAAACCGAATATGTAATTCGGATAAGCACAAATAGCGGGATTTTACGAATATTTATTTTTGGGAATTAAAAAAACAAAGTTTCTGGCGTTTATATGTGACCGCGGTGGATAGACTACATGTGCTCTGCCTGCTTTGCGGATATGACAGTAAGATAATATAATAGATAAGATAATATGAGCAGCCCTGACCGCAGCCGGTTAAAAACCTTAAAAACCTTAAAAACAGGCAAAACCCGACCGAGATCTAAAACATTAAAAAAAAAAATGCAGCATCTTGCCCCACTGTATGTGGAGGTAGAGCCCCCCCTTCCCCTTGTGGGTTAGCTGAGACTACAAACACACAGATATTTCTGGAGCAAACCGTTATTGGCTAAATTGCCTATGTTTCAGGCCAAGCATGGTGTATTTAGCTGTCTGGGCACCGCCTACATTAACCTCCACAGCAAAATGACTTTATTGACATGCCCACTCAGGAGACCAGAAGCGCTCCATGTTTGCTTCCATTGAAAATGCATTACAGTGCTCCATCTCTGGTGTTATTCCAGTATCTCTGGTGCCATGGGAGGACAACTCACTTGTCGTTGACGAAGGAGTACATCAGCAGGCAATCCTCGATGCAGCGCTTCCACTCTGGCCGCTCTCCCTGGAGGTCGCGGTATGTGTCGTTGGACACGATGATGCCGCCCGACTCGTGCGCCAGCTTGACGATGAAGCGGTCGTCGTAGCAGACCACCCGCTTGCCCCCGACGCGCCGCGACGGCGTGAAGACCACGATCTTCCACTTCTCCAGCTCCGCGAGGATGTGCTGGTCTGAAAGAGGTTACCCAGTTACCATGACGCTAGCACGCACGCACGCCCTGGTTGTGCAGATATTACACTGCCAATTAAAGATACAGTACACTCCTGAATTGACCTTTCCCAAGCCCCGCCCCTTTTTGCATGTCCTCCAATAACAGTTGAGCATTTATTTTTATCTGACGGAACATCCCGTCAACTGTCTGTTTTTCTATAATAGCTTTCTATGGTGTTTTGTCCTCCCTAGTTACAGTAACTAGGTAGGACAAGTGAAAGGGGTGGGTCTTGGGAAAGGTTAATTGTAGCTCTGAGCCTGGATCCACTCATTGTACAATTTTGACAAAAGCTCAAACGAAGTAAGGGAGCGGAGAAGAGGACCCCCACTCGTATCATTTGAATCTGATGTCTCGGCAGCAAGGACTTTTGGCGATTTGGGTGGATATTGCGTGTGTTATGAGTTTGTATTTGCATTTTTACAATGCTGAGTTTTCTTTTTGTCATTCTTGTCAAACTGTCAATATTAACACCAGCATTGATGTGTGACTTCGTTGTAAAGTACTATTAATTAGCTTATAGCACAAAAAAGACTGGGTGCAGCTACTCTCCAAATGTGTGTTCCTACAGTATAAGCCTGCTCGTTCCACAGCATTACACAATTGCATTCCTGGAGTATAATAAAAAAACAAACAAAAGCTTGAACCGCAAAGACCTCATAGCTTATGGAAATATGTACTGAGCCAGCTATCAATCATGTATGGCATGTCACCGCTACAATATAACACACAAACACCAGTATTACAATACCTATACGCTATATTCATGAAAACATAATACATGGGCGTGTAACTAGTAACTTACACATGCATGTGGTTATTTGAGAGCAGAAGCCATTACTGATTTAACAGCAGGACATTTTTCACAGGCTTCTAACAAAGCACTTCTACTGTTCAAGGTGACAGTCACTTAACCCCTTGTTATGTGGTGTGGCAGCAGTTAAACATACTCTGCGAGTAACCTAGGTGTCAAATATATAAACACAGCTGCACTTCCTGACGGGAATTTCCCCGAACTCTATTTACTTCCCGGTACAAGGTTTGAAAGTTGAACCTTGGTATCGCTCCACCTAGCCACTACAGCTGCCAATTCACCATGGGCTAGTCGTACCAAAACCCCTTCTCATTCAACTATGCTTCCAGGTTGTTACATAACTTAGTATAACTGACGCATAGACTGGATGCATGAATAAACATTTGTTTTTCCCCCAGGAGGAGAGAGGTGAAAGGTACAACAACAATACACACACCAAAAACATGGTGTTTGCAAAGGTGGTAAGAATTCATTATAAATACATAAAAGACAGTAAACTAAATATGAACTATATATATTAATTATTATATTATTAATTAATACTAACCTAAGTGCAGCACACACAAGTGTTTCAATGATGTTAATGGTGCCACATTATCACAATATCCAACTGACTTTTAGACTTTTTCTGCCATTGTTGTTGTTGTTGTTTTTACTTGACATACAGTAACACGCCTTCATTGGCTATCTGACTGGTAAGGTTATGTTAAAGATGATGCTTGTAATCCAGACATTATTTCACACCAGAGGCCAAATCTGGTTAATTTTACACAATCTTTAATTTGAATGATCGCGCAACCCTTCTAGGCCCCTTCAGACCACAAAACTGGAAAATATATGTTCCCTTTAAAAACACAAGCATGTTGCCAATCATTTGTGTGCGTAATGATCTCTTCAGTCAACAAAGAATGGAAGTTTGTATCTTGCGTTTTATTTTATTTTTATTGCGTATTTATGCTCATCTTATGATCTCACAACTGTAGCGCTTTGGGTCAAGAAAAGTGTGTTATATATTAAATAAATGATATTATTAAGGGCCTAAGCCCATTGCTATTGTGCATTTTCTTATTATTATACAGCGACACACTATTTATGTTCTGTGTGTCAACCCTTCCCAAGAAGTTTCACTGTAAATGTATATGCCGATTTATGTTGAACTTTGTGGGTGAACTGCTCGGGTTGCCCTGGGTGTGATAGAGGCCTTCTTGACCCCCCCCAAATTTGCTAGTTGCTGAGAAACCTGGTGGGTGAACTGCTAGGGCTGCCCTTGGTGTGCCAGATCTCATTCTGCTTATGCCACCTTGCCCAAAGCTAGGCCAGACCATGGCTGCTTGCAGCTATATTTATAATTATATAATTATATAATTATATATCGTTTTATTTATCATATTATAGAATGCATGTGTGTATTCTGAAACTACAGTAACTAGACGAAAGCTACTTTTATCAACACACCTCCCTAATCTGAATGTACTGTACCGCTAATGTGTGTGTTGGTAGCCTACTGTACCCCCGATGGGCATGTCAGGCCTACTCTGTGTGTGTGTGCGTGTGTGTGTGGGTAGCCTACTTTACCCCTGATGGGCGCGTCAGGGCTACTCTGTGTGTGTGTGTGTGTGTGTGTGTGTGTGTGTGTGTGTGTGTGTGTTGGTAGCCTACTGTACCCCTGATGGGCATGTCAGGGCTACTCTGTGTGTGTGTGTGTGTGTGCGCGCGCGCGCATGCATGTGTTTAGCCTACTATAACCCTGATGGGCATGTCAGGGCTACTCTGTGTGTGTGTGTGTGTGTGTGTAAGTAGCCTACTGTACCCCTGATGGGCGCGTCAGGCCTGGGCAGCTCTTTGCGCCAGCTGGGAACAAAGACGGTGATGCAGGTGTGTCCGCGGTCCAGGAAGAAGTTCACCGCCAGCTGTATGCCGTGGCAGGAGAACACTTCCTTGTTGCCGTGGCTGCAAAAGGAGAAGAGGAACACTGACTTGTCGTTTTAACTGGAATTCTATTCCTGTACACGACTAGTCACCCTGGGGCATCTTGGCTTTGCATCCACCACATTGTCAATGGGAGAGGTGGGAACATTGTGCAGCATGACTGTATAATGTAGCCCTGCATAAAAGGCAATCTTGTTAAAACAATAATAATAATAATAATAATAATCAATAATACTGTAGCATTTCCAAAAACCTGCCAAGGTCAAAAAGTAGACAATGCTGTCTACTCATCACATCATATACACAACAGTGTTTAATGTGACGAACACTCACTAGCAAATATGCTTTGGGTAGTCTATAACCTACTTACTCAGGGAGTAAAGACTGTACACTGACATTTTCCAGGAAGATTTTAAGTGTTGTATTTGCATACTGAGTGAAGCATGCATAGACATGGCTCTAGCCTTTAGACAGCCTTTTGATAACTCATAACTGACAAGCATGTTTCAGAGTTCACCGTGAACATGTGACACTGGCTTCACGGATATTTATTTAAATGTTTCATTGCTCAAGGAAATGTAATGTAGACTCTGCAGGCCCTTGTCTGGTTTCAAGCTAGTCTGCTCTGCATAGTATTCTCATTAGATAAAGGCTGGGCCACACCCATCAGGTGCAGCCTACAGACTAAAGCACATGACAAAACACACTCAAAACTTGTATAGGAATTAGCCCTGAACTGTCCCTTAATTTCCCAGTATCCAAAATTCTGGATATTTTCAACAGTAGCCTATTGTTGATCTTCTCAACAATATTACTGAAAAATTGTGTCAAGTGATTTTCATAGAACTGTCAAAATGTAAATCCCTTCATACCTCATAGCTACATTGCTGCCGTCAATGACAATGGGTTTCAATGTGTCCTCTGCGTCCTTCCTGTCTTCTGCATGGGAGGGTGGTGGGGTGACGTTATTGTGGTATATGTTGTCATCACTGTCGGGGTTGGGGACGGGCGGTTCAGAGTTGGTCCTGCTTCCAACAAGCTCTCCGAGCACAGAGTTGGTGTCTGTTCCAACGCCTAGCTTTTTTAGAGCAGCGTTCACCTCCACCGACGAGTAGCCTAGCGGTGTGATGTATAACAAGGTGTTAGCATTTATTAAGTTAGTAGTAATGTTTTAATACACCGCTAGGAGGAGTGGTCAGTAAAAACAATACAGTTTTTCTATGTAGAATTAGACTTTTTTCATGCAAGCACTGTTTACCGTCTATGGCTGTATGCATTGGCAGATATATATATATATATATATATATATATATATATAGTTATTTCCAGGCATATATGGAAGTGTGTGGTCATTACTTTAAGCATTAAGTCACCACACCTAGCTTCCTGAAAAAGTCAACTTGCAGCTGGAGTTCCGTGTCCTCGGGTTCCAGTTGGACCGGAGGAGAGTTCTGGTTGGGACATTCCCGATCCATTCTGGAGTGGCTGGACTTAATGTTCTGTTGCACTCGGGACAGCAGCATAGGAAACGTATTGGATGTGACTCGGGATAGGTATCGATGACTACTATTAAACAAAACAAATTACACTTGATCAGATATGCAGTCATTGTGTAACTTACACGATAGGCTACTGTAGATATGTGGACTCCTTATAACGTGTCGCCCACATCCCACGCCTTCCATAAGCCTACTCTATTCTAAAAACCGTTGTCGGTGCTGCCATGAAATCTAGTCATCTCACTTTTGGTTGAATAAATCAGACATTGGACAAAAGAAGGAAAACGTTTCATACGGCTAAACTGACCACAGTGGCGGTAGTGGGTGGATAGATACAGTAGCATGTTCGCCTATGGATAGCTTTTTATACTCCGATATTGTGGAGGAAACTAAATTCAGAGGAAATATACGCGACTAGGCCTACCTGTCAAAGGCGAGAATGAAAAGCTGTTTCGGTTCAGTAGTTACACATTAGCCTTTCACGCAAAACGGCTACATTGGATCGTATAAGAAACATACCTTGATCATCCCAGGCCGTTTTCTTCCGTGTTCCATTTAATACCCAATAGAAACTTTGAGTGTTTGTGCTTTTTCGAAGTCTGCTACAGTAACTTTGAAATGATTCTGGCGTCATAGCGCCTCCCTCTAGGAGATCAACGTCTTCCCTCTTCCGCAACGTCGAGCCATGCAAATATCCTTTATTCGCAGAAAAGAGTAGGTGGCATAGCATTCCCGTGACCTGTCATTCAGACGTAACGAAAGTGCCACCTCCAATTTGGAAAACATTAGGCCTACATTTTATTTTTAGCAGGCATAAGTTATCGCAAGCGCAATCAAGGTCCATGTCACATTTTCCTTCGAAACAATGTTTCGAAATCAATGTTGTAAACTAGCCGGTCTTTACATATCATGTTGTACAGTCAACATGTAATGCAGGTTTGGTCCGCTAAGCGTCAGTATTGTCACGCATTGTGTTTTTGAAATAACTTTTAACATTGATAGATAGTCGGCTGTGCGGATGGGCGTGGCTTAACAGTCCAGCCCAGTGTTTGAAGCGTGCAGCTTGTGTATGTGCTAGCGTACAATACAGGGTTAATAGCGTGGTAGAGTTGGTAGCCTTGGTTAATGGCATATACAGGGCTGAGTCCGGAGACTGAAGAAAAGCAATCAGGGTCAACCGCTCCGGAGGCTCAGACCACCGGCCCCAGTGGGCTCAGGTGTCTGCGGCGCTTGATATTACCGCGGGGCAATGAGCAAACAGACAGTAAGGATGAAACGCACACACACACACACACACACACACACACACACACACACAGAGCACATGCATTCCAGCTATCTCACAAGTGTGCGCATAAACACACTAACACACACGCACATTCACAGACGCAAACATGCGCTCAGTGATATATAGGTTCACATACGTGCACACAGTGACGGCTCCTGCTCCAAAAATTTGGGAGGGCAATTGTTTTGGTGACCCATTCAATAGCCTAGGTAAATTA